>CABEGB010000906.1:0-171992 GCA_901521435.1 Crematogaster levior | reverse complement strand
GTGAGAGAGAGAGGGGGAGGAGGGGACGAAAGCTCGGACATGGCAAGCAGGCAGTCTTGTTGTTCGTCTTGTACGTGCTAAATATTTGAGTCAGGTTGTCGTCGGCATTAAACGACGAGCAAATATCGCCGATACATCGCGGAAGAAAACGTCGCTCGTTTATCAAGTGCAAACAAGGCACCATTCTGTCTGCCTTCCTAGCATCCCATCATCCCTCAGAGTAAGTTGTCAAGCAGTCCGGATAAAATCTTTCTAACATTACGTTAATTTAAGAAATTTAAGATATAGATTTTATTTAGCTTTATTTATTTAATAGAATTTAAGAAAAGCGATTCAGTATTTTAGTGTTTTAATCAAATTTAGATATAATTAGATATTTATAATAATTTATATATAATTTAGATATGTTTTTCTTTTTTAACAATAGTTCATATATATTTATTATATATATATATTTTTATTTTTTTTTTTTTTCAAAATTGTATCTCTAATTGTAAAATATACGTGTTAGTTTGCATAAAAGCGTTAAACTAAGACTACGCTAAAATGTTGCTAAATGGTAATTAGTAAATTATTAATTCAATTTCTCGGTGTTATTTTTTGAGAAAGGATGGAATTCAATTTCGTGGAATAATATTTTATTTATATAACCATTATTTATATAACAAAATCAATTTCATATATTTCTATCTGTAGAAGAATGTGAGAGATGAATGCGCGGATATTTTATCTAGCAAAAGATTCGTTGGTACGTGTACAGATTAATCTCTTCTATCAGATGTTTTTCGAAAGTACCCGAACAAATTGGAGAAATGGTTGGAAAAGTGAGAACAATCCTATCTGAAGAAATCGTATCTGTGCGCGCAACGAAAGAAGGCTCGAGATCTCGGTCGAAAGGAACTCGATATCTCACCTACCTGCACCTACAAAGCAGATTTTTAAGTTACAGCCTCGTGCAAAGAGAGAAGTGCTAAACGACGAGCGTTTGAAACTGCGCCGCACCATTGCATTTAAAGCAACAACTCCCAAATTGGACAAGTGAGAGTAATAATAAACCAGTGAAGTGAATATTACAAGGACAGATAAGAGTGGTATGTGCTATATGTCAAGTGTATCTTCATTTCTATTTCTGAATCATGTCGTATTCGAACCTAAAGAGTTGACATTTTTCGCAGAATTCTCTCCGTAAGAGGAAATTTACATTATCTTCAAAATATTTAAAATTAATTCATTATTTTATATTTAGAATTAAAATCATTATTTTTAAATTGTTAATTAAGACCATTATTTTAAGCTAAAAATTCGACTTCTTGAACTAATTAAAGTTTACTCCATCGTCACTTATCCTTTCTTCAGTCAGAGTTAAGCCTTCAATATGTATGTTATGATACATATATAAATAAAAGTTTATATATATATATAAACTTTTTAAAAATAATTATATTGTATATATTTAGATAATTATAGAATTTTTAATTTAGAAAGTTCATATATAAAAATCTAGATCTTATTTTTTAAAAAGTTAATATATAGATAGAATGTATATACACTTTTTAAAACTTTTTATTTTAAAAAAGTTTATATATATGTAATTTTTAAAATAATTATTTAGATTTAAAAACTGTCAGGCGTGAAACAACGGAAGAAGTATGAAAAATATATGAAAAAAATTTTTTTTATTACGGTATAACTATGAAAGAGAAAAAGAAGATGTTTATAAAGGATTAAGCTATTATTTCCTATGACGGATGTTCCTTTATGGGAACCTCTAATAGTAGACATGGTAGCATGTGACGTAGTACGAAACAGTGTCAGCAAGCGGGGTCGGCGTGTGAGTAAAACGGTAACCGAGCGCGGAACAATATTTGCCCGATAATCAGCCTGGAAAACGTTCTCTCCGCGTGCTAATGGATTTAGCGATGGCGAGACCACGTGCTCCGTTCCGAACGAACGAACGTTGCTCCACACGAGGCCGGCACGCGCGTGTTGTGCAAATGTCTGTTTGCCGTACCGCGTATTTCACCAACGATGATCGATGAGATTTTTATTCACATGCTAGCAAACAACGGTAAGCCGAAGCTCATACGTTTCTTCTGCCATGAGCGAGCTCGATCGACACGGTTGGATTTGAATTCGGGTCGGAGTCTTGCGATCATCTATAATTCCCGTTATTTTATACATCGTAGATTTATCATAGAATTTCCACTGTTATGCATTTCCTGAGAATCTCTCAACAGATATAATTACGATATAACAAGTAATATTACGAATGTTGTAAATGCTATGTATATAATATATTCCCCAATTGCCTCTTTCTGTATTCAACGGAAAAGAAAGGTTTATCTTAAGGGAATACAGGAAAATTATAAGATAAATAAATTTTTAAATCTAAAATCTTATAAATTAAAAAGGAAAAAAACATTATGTATAAAATAGGTGATTTCAAAAATAAGTTTTGAAACAGAAAATGTAGAATTTTGTACAATATATATACTTAATATTATCACTGTATGTTATTTTTTAAAATTAAATATTCAATCGATACATTTCTCGTGGAATTATTCTACAAAGAAAAATTCAGAACAAGAGAAATGTCTGCCAAATAAAGAAGTTTTTTTAAATTATCTTCCCGAAATATTACTGATATAAATTAATAGAGATCGAAAATTTCTATTTCAAATTCCTTAACTTCAGATTTGTTCCAATAAAGAGACAAAGTTTGTATGTCGATTCGAATCTTTCGACAAGCCGTTCGTGTAATTATCACGATCTTGAAAAATATAAACAGTAATGCATCTTGATATCGCTTTCACTTTGGATCAGTATTACTTCTGATTCGAGTGAAATTTAAGTGATCCAAATTGTTGAAAATTTAAATATTACTCTCTTGATACTTTAGATTTAATGATATCAGAAAAAAGAATTTTTTTCAAATTAACGATTAATCTATCCTATTACTATATTAAAATTGCTTCGTAGTATCAGAATAATAAATTTTAAAAAATTGATATATTATAGTATGATTAGACACAAAACTTAATTAAGAAAACAAATAATTAATTTAATAATTTGTATAACTTTGATGTATCCAAATTTTATAATTAAATAAAGAGGAGTGCGCACGTGCGCCGCTATCTTCGGTCGAGCTATATTTTGGTAGTCTAATAATATTTTTGTATAAATTTGATTTAAACCGATAATTTAATAGGACCTCGTCCTATGATCAAATATTGATAAAAAAGTCCGTCAAGAATTAAAGGGAGGTTATGAGCCTAGGTTTGATACTAATAAACATCCTTTTTAAATCATTGTAAAGAACTTATTATAAAAAATATTATCCCTGATTAATATTCACAATAAGTTCTTTACAGTGATTTAAAAAGGATGTTTATTAGTATCAAAAGTTAAATAGATTATCGATTTAAGTATGTGGCTTTTGTAAACAAAAAATTGTATTTTAAGACAAATAATTAGCGCGCAGTCTGTTGAATTGGAAAAAAATAAAAATTTATAAAAGTATACAAAAATATTATTATTAGGCTACAAAGATCCAACTCAACCATTTTTTCTTTATTAGTCGTAGAAGAAGTTTCTCTAGTTTCTTAGTATTAGTTCTTGATATTACCAGAAAATTTTCTTTCAAAATCTATTTACTTTTCGTTATCAATGACCACCTCTTTTCTTTGCACAATGTATTGATAAAAATGGTTTCCTTCCTGGAAAATAGTGTTTAATTATTTTTTATTTTATTTTGTCTATTTACATTAACTGTTTAGTTTCAACTATTTTTCATCAATTATCCTCTATCAATCATTTTCCATTGTTTATTTTTTATTTGCTGTCTTGCATTTTACTTTAATAAAATATTATGCAATCAGTATTATTGAATAAATTAATCACAGATATTGTGTCATTAATTTTTGTCCAAATAATGAAGATTGTAATGAGATGTAGATTTTCTGAAGTCCATGCATGCTATTAATGTAGTCAGTCAATATAGCATTTTTTCTTGCAAATTTTTTAAGTTTATCTTTCATGCATCAAATAAACGGCATCACTATTCAATGTTTGATTTCAAGGAACTCATTTCGACCTTCACACTTGTGCCGTTATAATGTATCACTCTTAGGATAACTTCGAAATAGCAGTAGTTTTAGCTTGTTCTCTATCATCATCCGTCACACGTGTTCGTAGGTCGGGTTCATCAATTTGACGGATGGAAAGATCGAATTTCCTTTACTGATCTTAAAATAATACGGTCAGAAGTAGCACCGTTCTCACGTCTATAATTGCACCGTAACGGTTCCAATAATGACAGACCTTGCGTCAAACAAACTTTTTTATTAATGTTTTATTAATGTAATTATGGCTTAATCACTTGTACTCTTTGAACAACCATGAGGCCAATTAACAATTTGTAATTGAAAAATTTATCTCAAAAATATTAGTATTGTCGATTTGATTTTTTAAGTACACAAAACATGTTTAAAGAGAGAAATGCCATCGTTTTCTAGTATTCTTTAATACCTTTGCAGTGTTATTTAATTATTATTGTTTTTTTTAAATAATTGTTTTTTGTTTTAAAATAATATTAATTTGAAATATTTCAGTTACTTTTGTTATCTTTTTAAACATTATTGCTGTAATATCATCGCATTACTATGCGGCGTAGTTTCCTCAATATGACCATTCGATGTGTGCATGATTTATTTTTAATAAAGCAATTTTTGTTGAAATTCGTCAATTAGAGTTAAAGAATGATATTCATTTCAGGCAATAAAGCGTATAATTGTAAAAAAATTATATCGCAATCATAAAAGAAAAGGTATTAAAATTTGACATTTGTATGTGTTTATGGCACCTAGAATACATATATGTACAAACCGAAGTATGTACTCACATGCACTAGAGTGTTATCATCACTCGCGTGCGTACGTAATTTTAGAATCAAGGAGACTGAGCTAATGATATCCGATGATATGTCATTTCTATCTTAGGCACTCCCTAATTTGGTACCGATTTACATTCTCTCTAGGCAGATAAGAATTCAAGTATGCGATCTTTTGTAGAATTTCCCTGTCGCGAAACCATGTTTGCGCGATAAAATATTACTACGATTGCAGAACTTTCGCAAATATAACGTGTAAGATAATATAGAGTGTAGAAAGATAATATCAGTTCAGTAGTTAACTGTTTATTAAAAACTATCAATTTTAATTCATTGCTGGATTATTTGACTTTCGCCAAATTTCGAAAAATTCCTAACAATAAAAATAATTGACTGCGTAAAATAAAATCGAAAAAATCAAATATAGAAAAATATACAAATAAGCCTTTTAAGAGCCTGACCTTATTTTTAACACAAGAAAATCTAATTGTGATAATAAGAACTGTTGAACAATGATTAAAATATAATACAAATTTTATTAAAAATATCTATATGGAATAAGATAAAATCTTTGTCTATATATTAAAAGTTTACATGAATATTGAAAAGTCGTCATACGCGTTTCGAACTCACAGAGTCCTCTTCAGTGACGTAATAATGTAGTCTGTGTAATCGATATGTTGAACAGCATCCTCTTCGCCACAAGGATACCATAGTCATATTATGTCAAAAATCATTAGAAGTAACAAAGTCCTCCGTATTGGTAGATTCGGTGGAGCGATGACTGGCAAATGTATTCTCTGTGTTGTAAAGCAAAGTTCTTGTATATCTTTTGGTTAGCACTCTAATCTATTTTATGTCAAATTAATGTACTTTTATTTTTATTTTTTAAGTTTTTTGGAACAAATTTTTTCAAAAATGAAACTTGGATCCATACCTCTATTAGTCTTGTCATTTAGTGTAGTCTTGAGTTAAAATCAGTTAATTTTTTTAAAAAAGAACGTCTTGTTTAGTCTATGTGGTAACAACGAATGTGAGAATACAGAATAACGCAAGTCATCGCTACACTTACATTTTTTGAATCATGACACTAGAGGGCTAACACAAATCTGTTATTGCTATTGGTCTGTTGACTGAGATGAACTTGTAACAATAATAAAAATATAAAATTATCTCATTCCTCATCTCTAGATGTTTTTGGCAAGCTCAGATATTATATCCAAGTAGATTTCGTTCAATTGTTCTGTGTCTCTCTGCAAATTGATACTTTTCTTTTGGGATCTAATGTGTATCATTTCAGATATTAGCCTTTTGTGGTAGTTAGATTCAACGTCTAAGATTTTAACTTCATCCCAATCAAAGGAATGATTGCATTGTAACATATGTTCCGTGACTACTGAATGTCTGGAAGGGTCTTGCCTTACATTATATCTATGCTCTTTTAATCTAGTGGCTAATTGCCTTTTTGTTTGTCCTACATAAGAGGCCTCGCAATTCTTACATTGGATTCTGTATACAACATGTCTCATTTCCGATTTTTTTGTGTTATCTTTTGGGACTCCGATGAAGCTGTTCAGTTTATTAATACTCCTAAAACCTAAGATCAATTCATTTTTATTAATCCGAGCTGAAATTCGGTTTGTAATTTTTTTAATGAACGGTAATGCCATACACATTTTTTGAGAGTCATTGGATGTATCCCTCGAATTCAAAGTAACTGCACAATTATTAAAGGAAAACATTAATTTATTAAGTTTGGAATGGATGTGGTAAAAAATCATGTGTAAAGGGTAACCATTGTTAAGTAGTAATTCTATGCACAATTTTATGTTTTTTTCATGAAATCTTGGGTGGGAAAGAAATATGGCTCGGTCTATCAGGTTATTTATAATACTACTTTTTTGGCTGTATGGATGTTCAGAATAATAAGATAGGAATCTTCCTGAGAAGGTCTCTTTTTGGAACCAATCCAGATAAATCGTGTTTTCCAATAAAATAATTTTGGTATCTAGAAAGCTAATTTCGTTGTTCGTGCTGTGTTCAATGGTGAATTTTAGTCTCTCGTGATATTTATTAAATTCTTCATAAATAAGTTTAACTTTATTAGAGGGTGCCGATATGATAATGTCGTCAACGTATCTAAAATAAAAATTTATCTGAAATTCAAAGGTGTTTAAAATTGTCTGCTCTAAGTCCTCCATCACCATATCAGCTAATATCGGAGACAGTGGTGATCCCATCGGAGTGCCAAAACTTTGTTTATATATGTTATTATTGTAAGAAAAATATGTGGATTCTATAATAAACTTAACCATTTCCATGAATTCGGGTTTAGGAATTATAGCTTACCGTCCAGTTTCACCAAAAAAAACGCGATACACAACCTCATAAAAGATTTTGAAAAAAGCAACAACATTAACATTATCACAAAAATAGCACCGATAAGAAATTTAGCATTACCACATATGTACGAATTTTCTAAAAAACAAGACACACTGAACTATACAGAAAAAGAATTAAAAGCATTAGTAAAATCAACCGTTTCTTTTAAAAATGAACATCCGGATATTATCTTTACTAGAGCTGACAAGGGTAACATTACAGTAGCTTTGGAAAAAAATCTTTACATAAACGAAATGGAAAAGATTCTTGCAGACAAAAACACATACACAAAAGTTAGAAAGAACCCGATTACCAACATTGAAAAAAAGTTGAATTCCATATTAAAAAGGTGGACAGAAAAAAATTATATTAACAAGATTGATCATTTTAAATTAAGATCAAGCGATTCCCTTCTCCCAAAAGCATACGGCCTTCCAAAAATCCACAAAAAAACCCTCAGTTACAGAATCATTGTTTCATCAGTAGACACAGCACTTCATGGTATAGGAATGTATCTACAGAATATTATTTCAGAAGGAATCCCCAGGACCATTAGTGGAATAAAAAATGGAAAAGAACTATACAAAAAACTATCAGGAACAATATTGGGGAGCTCAGATGCTATATTCTCACTAGATGTTGTGTCACTGTTTACGAATATACCATTAGATCTTGCATTAGAAAGCCTGTCAAAAAGATGGTGTCATATTGAAAAACATACTATAATTCCTAAACCCGAATTCATGGAAATGGTTAAGTTTATTATAGAATCCACATATTTTTCTTACAATAATAACATATATAAACAAAGTTTTGGCACTCCGATGGGATCACCACTGTCTCCGATATTAGCTGATATGGTGATGGAGGACTTAGAGCAGACAATTTTAAACACCTTTGAATTTCAGATAAATTTTTATTTTAGATACGTTGACGACATTATCATATCGGCACCCTCTAATAAAGTTAAACTTATTTATGAAGAATTTAATAAATATCACGAGAGACTAAAATTCACCATTGAACACAGCACGAACAACGAAATTAGCTTTCTAGATACCAAAATTATTTTATTGGAAAACACGATTTATCTGGATTGGTTCCAAAAAGAGACCTTCTCAGGAAGATTCCTATCTTATTATTCTGAACATCCATACAGCCAAAAAAGTAGTATTATAAATAACCTGATAGACCGAGCCATATTTCTTTCCCACCCAAGATTTCATGAAAAAAACATAAAATTGTGCATAGAATTACTACTTAACAATGGTTACCCTTTACACATGATTTTTTACCACATCCATTCCAAACTTAATAAATTAATGTTTTCCTTTAATAATTGTGCAGTTACTTTGAATTCGAGGGATACATCCAATGACTCTCAAAAAATGTGTATGGCATTACCGTTCATTAAAAAAATTACAAACCGAATTTCAGCTCGGATTAATAAAAATGAATTGATCTTAGGTTTTAGGAGTATTAATAAACTGAACAGCTTCATCGGAGTCCCAAAAGATAACACAAAAAAATCGGAAATGAGACATGTTGTATACAGAATCCAATGTAAGAATTGCGAGGCCTCTTATGTAGGACAAACAAAAAGGCAATTAGCCACTAGATTAAAAGAGCATAGATATAATGTAAGGCAAGACCCTTCCAGACATTCAGTAGTCACGGAACATATGTTACAATGCAATCATTCCTTTGATTGGGATGAAGTTAAAATCTTAGACGTTGAATCTAACTACCACAAAAGGCTAATATCTGAAATGATACACATTAGATCCCAAAAGAAAAGTATCAATTTGCAGAGAGACACAGAACAATTGAACGAAATCTACTTGGATATAATATCTGAGCTTGCCAAAAACATCTAGAGATGAGGAATGAGATAATTTTATATTTTTATTATTGTTACAAGTTCATCTCAGTCAACAGACCAATAGCAATAACAGATTTGTGTTAGCCCTCTAGTGTCATGATTCAAAAAATGTAAGTGTAGCGATGACTTGCGTTATTCTGTATTCTCACATTCGTTGTTACCACATAGACTAAACAAGACGTTCTTTTTTAAAAAAATTAACTGATTTTAACTCAAGACTACACTAAATGACAAGACTAATAGAGGTATGGATCCAAGTTTCATTTTTGAAAAAATTTGTTCCAAAAAACTTAAAAAATAAAAATAAAAGTACATTAATTTGACATAAAATAGATTAGAGTGCTAACCAAAAGATATACAAGAACTTTGCTTTACAACACAGAGAATACATTTGCCAGTCATCGCTCCACCGAATCTACCAATACGGAGGACTTTGTTACTTCTAATGATTTTTGACATAATATGACTATGGTATCCTTGTGGCGAAGAGGATGCTGTTCAACATATCGATTACACAGACTACATTATTACGTCACTGAAGAGGACTCTGTGAGTTCGAAACGCGTATGACGACTTTTCAATATTCATGTAAACTTTTAATATATAGACAAAGATTTTATCTTATTCCATATAGATATTTTTAATAAAATTTGTATTATATTTTAATCATTGTTCAACAGTTCTTATTATCACAATTAGATTTTCTTGTGTTAAAAATAAG
Organism: Crematogaster levior; assembly: GCA_901521435.1. NCBI lineage: Eukaryota > Metazoa > Arthropoda > Insecta > Hymenoptera > Formicidae > Crematogaster > Crematogaster levior. The sequence goes on along the minus strand of CABEGB010000906.1, from coordinate 162,119 downwards.
GTCAGGCTCTTAAAAGGCTTATTTGTATATTTGTATATTTACATTGAGGAGCCACTATCTACTTAATTTATTTTAAATATAGAAAAGTTAATAAACTTTTTAGATTCCTCATGTAATGCAATTTGGTAAATATAGAAAATTAAATAATTATCTCGATAAGTTATAAATATAATTTTAGATTTTTTTTTCAAGCAGCATATATTGTTTATAAAAACACAGAAGTGGTTATTTGATTGAGATCTTTGAGTATAAATATATATAAATAATGATAGATAAATGATAGATAGATAAATTAGTAAGTTAAACTTAAATTTATTGGACAGAGTTTTTTAATCCATTAATAGGTTATTAATTATGTACTGTGTGTTCTCTTCCAGAGGCACACTGCAAAACATTGCTATATTATAAACGACTAAAAAGTGTGTGATGATCAGTTCTGAGTCCACGACGAATTATAAGAATCTTGCTACTTACGTGAGTTAGCGTGTGAGATTTTTTCAAGAATATTTTTTGGCACAAAAGTCCTGACAAAAAATATAAAAATTTACAGAAAAAAATTATATTAAAATATAAATATAAATGTAATATCTCAATTCTGTGAATTCTTTCTGATTCTTTATTCTATAATTTTGATTTTTAAATTCCTCGCTTCGTCTGATAAAGTATCCATACTTATTTGTTCCTAAATCTTTTTGGTCAAAGATTCTTTAATTTATATATTGCTTAATTATATGACTAAATTTTTATATTAATATTTTGCACAACTCTTAAAAATTCCTCATTTTCTAAGACCCGCTTTTTCATTCTGTGGTTAACTGCTAACCATAATTTAATCGACTTCCTATAAATTTCTTTTTCTATATTATTATCTAATAAGAGATAGAGAATCGATTAACCTTCAATTAACAGTTAACCACAGAACGAAAAACCGTGTTCATATTTCTCACTTTGGAGACCTTCGACTAGATTTTTTTACATTTCTTTTTTCTAAAATTTATAAAAATTTATATTTCTAAATTATTGTATTATAAATCTAGAAAAAAATTTCTTTTCTAAATTTTTCTAACAAATGATAAGAACATAACACATTTTTATTAATTTTTACATAATTATATATAATTAAATATATATTTATATTTATATGTATATGTATATTTATATGTATATGTATATGTATATTTATATCTATATGTATAATCTATACATACACGCGCGCACATGCAGAAGGAAAAATTGTATACACTTTATTTCTTCTTTAGTAATACCAATTGATATTATTAATCAATTATACTTGAAAATGGTCGTTCGGTGAGCGACATTGCAGAAAATCCTGTTCGTTCTTTTGATATTTTCTTATTATGCCATACTCGACGATTATAAACATAACGCTAGCGATTATCCGCTTAACTCACTGACAGCTGACATTAGCAACGAATTCCCGCGCGAAGCGGTCTCGCGTTCACTATTGCTTTTGATACTTCCAGTTTTATCTCTGCGTTCACCTTTCTACAGGTGATAGGACCAATATTTACACGTAGTTTCAAAGGTAAAATCCTGTTTTCGTTTATAATTTATTATTTTTAATATATAATTTAATTTCTTATCTGGAGTTACAATAATTTCTTCTCTTTTCTTCACCTTCTACTTTTTTACAAAAACGGTATGAAAAGATATTCTTGAATACGGGAATTTATTTTAACATTAAAAGGCACCAAATTTCGTATTGAATGTATTATTAATGATTTAAAAAATTGAATCTCAGCAATTTTTTTTGTAGTTCTTGAAGGCATATTAGAGTTCGTGCTTAAATGCATATTAATGCATTTTGTTCCTAACTCTGTCTGCGAATTGGTAAGATACATATGAATCGTCCTGTATAAGAATTAGAATGCCAGATATTACAGATATATTTCCTCATTTTACACCACAATTTATTTCAACGTCAAACAAACTGAAATCTCACTTGTTTACGGTTTCCAGAAAAAAATCGATCGTTACGAAGCCGTAACGAGCTGAAATGAATCCTAATTGTCTACACAATTTACATTCCCAGACGATCTATTTGTGATTTATCTTCAATGCATTTTCTGTCATTAATTTAAATCTTTATCGACAAAGACAACATTTATCATCTTTATCTCCTATAATCTTTAATTTTTTTTTACTCATGACAAATTGCATTATTTTTATCGAATATTTCAAGTACCGAAGAGCATGTGCGATCGAAATCGAAATGATGGTGCTATAACGTTAAATATTTTGGAAAAATTGAAAAACTCTCCAAAAACTTGTTTTACTATTGTTTCATTCATTTTAGAGTAATTGAAAATTAATTGCAAAGGTGGCCCTGAACATAGGATGTGCATGTACACGGACGAGCGCACGCAGGTGCACTCTTCGAGAGGGGAATAGAGCAGCGAGACATGGGAGGAGTTCCCTGCGAGTGCTCTCTCCGTCTCGTCGGAAAGACCACTCTCGCGATGGCAGAGGTGGTCTCTGCTTAGCTGAACGTTTCAGGTGGCAGTCGCCCTGCTGAGTCGTTCAGCGACGGGTTCTCCTCGCGTAAGCGCCGCGAGCGAGCGCTATTCGCCAGAGATACACACGACAACGATTTCGGAAACTTGAGATCCGCAAATTTAAGACCGAGATTGAGATGTCGAGCGAATTCGCGAGTACTTGCGATGCGACCCGAGAATCGCGGATCCATTGATGCTGACGATCTCCCAAATTCTCCTCCGTAGACCGATGGATCATCCATCGAATCTGTTTCTATAAATGCAACCTTGAGTATGAGACATTAAATCTAATCACTCAAAAGGGGATAATAAGAGAAATAGGATTATTTTAGCAAAATAAAGTTCAATTAACAAGATCGTTGTGAATTTGACTGATTTAATCAGGGACTGATTATTAAATTAAACTGATTTTTTACCGCAGACTTTTCGAAGTTGAGATTGATCTGATATAATTATATATTTTTATTGATGAAAGCAAATGGACATTTTTAGTGAATATCGATCTAACGATTTATGTTAGTTGGTTTAATAAATCAGAAGGATTCTCAATTGTTATCGGACTTCCTGAGATATCGCACGATCGAGATCTTTGTGAATCACGAAATATTATAAAGATAATAATGTGATGCAATATGATGAAGTAACCAAATGAAGATTCTTTCACCTGTTGTGATAACTGATCACACGCTCGCAGATCGACAAAGTCGAGCGAGGATTCGGAAGCGGATCCATAGCGAGAAAAACAAGATGATCGATGCGCAATAATATGGGAGTCGTAAAGGTCGGCATCCATCAAACGGGCCAGGACGATCCTCACAATCATGTGGATTCATATGTCAATGTGCAAAGTATTTTCCAAACGGTGGCGTACAAATTTGTCGTGAAATCTACTCGTCCGACTACATTCTGGAGGAATTATCAGGACGTCGCGTAATACCGAGCGACGCGGAACTGCAAAAAGCACTCAGTTAAAGAAACGATCATCACGGGAAGGAAACCTCAAGAGTCGGAGTCTTAATAGAATTGCGGAGAACGACAGGACGAAGAAGAAAAGTGCCGCGTGCGCCCATGTTGGTCTATGGAAGCATCTTATTAAAGGTGGATTAATGTGTAAGATAGGGACGTGTGTTGATCGGAAACTTTGTGAAACGCGAACAATGTCGTAGGGACGACAGTATAATTTATTTAACGAAAAAAGAGATTTCCGCATTGGATTTTCCGGGTTTTCTCTGACGACAATTTTTAAAACATCTACATAGCTCATGCTTCATAAAAATTTGCGAATATTTATACGAAAAATGTAACGAAAAGGATGTAAAAAGCCATCTAAATTAAATATTTTTTTGGTATAGTTAAAACAGGTTTCAAAAATTTCACTTTCAGATTTATTAGAATATAATAAAATAGAATTTTTGTAAAGAGATAAAGATTTTTGTTAATGTAAATTGCTAGATAAATTGCCAGGAAATTTAAATTTTTACGAGTCCGATTCTAGGAAGACTTATCTGATTCAGACAACTAGACGGGAAATTGACGACCAGAAAAGAAATCATAATAAATGGCATAGAATGAAACGGAATTTTTACTAATCGGATTGACCTACTGTCAAACTAATTTGTCAAACAAATTTTGAATGAACAAAAAAAATAAACGAAAAAAATATATGGCCAGTCACACGTACATAAATTTTTCGATGTGACAGCACTGTTAATACCATTAATAAATTATATGGCCATAAGTCACGGAATCAAGTGTTACTTATAAATACAAATCGATCGAGTTTATGCCACCAACAGTTTACACTCGAACTGTACTGAACAAAGATTTCCAAAACGAGCGAGATTTTTTGTAACAGTATTAATTAAGTTTGCAATTATTTACATTACGAATACTTTGCGACAAAAGTAGCAATATAACCAATTAAGTTTGATCGATAAAAAGATAAAGAATTTTCGCTCGAATTTACGTGTGAATGAAGAAAAAAAGATTCTTCCGAAGATTTCAAGAAGATTTCAATTTGCTCCGCAAATTTCCTTAGACGATGGTTTGGACGTGAAAGCTGACGGTGGAATGGACAACGGCAATTCGACTGAAGAGCAGTCGTTAAGAACTTTCGAAGTTTTACAAAGATATCTTTCCCACACTTTGCCGCAAAATCATATGCAAATGAAATAGCCAAGGACTTTCAACGGGGAGTGCGTATTTCCGCGAGTGTATCGAGCGATCATTGATCATAAACAAGTGGAGCATGATGGGAGAAGTGATCCGCGTTTCTGGAAGGGCACCGGACGTCGGCGACATCCTGAAGGAGGCCATGTTGTCGCAGAGATTCGCCGATGTGACTCTGTGCTGCCCAGGAGGTCAACGGTTTCTCGCGCATCGTCTTGTTCTGTCAGCAGCCAGCCCGTACCTTCAAGTCAGTATAAAATAAAATTGACTATAATTAATAATAATAATAAGCATTATAATTAACTGATAGTAATTTATTATAATTAGCAGTATTAATAATTAAATTGCTTAATTGCAAAAGTGACGCGAATTAATGAAATAACACTTTAGAACTAATTTGGAATTAATTCATTTTTACCAATGCAGATTAACTTTTATCTCAGTTTAACTTAATTTTTATCTTTTTCTTCTTTTCTAGAAATAGAAAAAGATGAAACATAACTTAAATCAAGATTAAAAATAATCTACATTGGTATAAACAGGCATGAGATCGAAAAGAAAGTTACTCGTCATTTTTTTATTTTCTTTCTCGCAACGCATATTTTTATTGAACTGATTGATTAAATTAATTTGAAAAATCAGGTGTAACCTGGGCTATGTTTTACTCGCGTTTGTGTTGATTTTTTTCTCGTCTCTTTCGTCACTTATTTATCTCGTATTAATGTCATGTGTATTATCAATAATCAAAATACAAAACAGAATTGAATGGAATTCTCATAATTAACATTCTTAACATTCGAAATAACTTAAAAGTAACAGAAAGAGTTAACTGTAAGAGATAATTATCATAGTGAATTTATATATACGTGACTTATAGAAAGTTTTGCAACTACCATTTCTCAAGTGCGTTTATGTATCGCGTTTGAGAGAAGCTCCTATATTACTGTTGGTCACTCATAAAAAAAGAGGCACGATAAAAGAAAATATAGTTCGCATTGCCGTTTAATTAGCGGGTTAGTTACACCGGGTAACAGACGAAGAGCTGTTAATCCCGCACTCGAATGTAAGTGCATTTTGCGGCGAATGTTTCTCGTTCGCCCATACCCCGGCTTGTTACCCGACCGCGCAAATCACCGTCGCGATATAAACCGATTGTGTGCGCGCCGCTGACGAGCGTTTAATGCCATCGAATTATGTCACACGGAAATAAAGATAATGCGATATCACGCAACTCGTACTCGAAGTTTCTTGAAACCGCGTCGACACGTTAAGATGCGCATTGCGAACTCACCGAGTTGCGCGATTGTTAAACTATTGCGCCACTGAATTGACACATGAGCGCAAAATTAACGAGACAGACCATAGTAGACTTGACGATATTAATGTGCAACAAGACATTATTCTTAATATCTCTTAGCGCATCGTTCGAGAATCGATTATTTCTTAAAGAATCTTATTCTATGACATATATCGATTTTGACGAAAAATAAGACTTTTAACTTATTTTAATTGAAAAGAATTCAATAAATTGAAAAATAAAAACTGTAAAAACTAAGACAACTTGTTATTTATCTGAGTTCTTTTGAAAACTTTGTTCTTTGCGTTTAAATTCTAGCGCTACTTGAGTCTGTTACTATCGCGTAATTATTGAGCTTATATATCTTCTTGTATCTAATTTCTTGCGCGTGTAAACTCACAAAAGATATTACACGTTGCGTCGTGCTCATTCAAGTGCTCAAACGAGAGAATTCAATTATAATACATTGGAAGACTAAGATTGTCGGTTATTTATCTGAATTCTTTTCCTCTTTTCTTTTCATTTCCAGCACCACTTGTTTCGTTGTTTGTTATTGCGCAATTATTGATTGTTATATCTTTTTACACTTAATCTCTTTAAGCGCGTTTAACTTACTTCATTTTACGCTTTATTGTTCGTTCGATTAAATGGCAATTCGATTATAATGCATTGAAAACCTAGAATTAACAAACAAATTTGTCTATTATTTACCTGAATTCTTTTGAAATCTTGTTTTCTTCCTTTTTTTTAACTTCAACGTCATGAGATTCCGTTATCAATTATTATCATAGCAATTATTACATTATAGTCATCATATTTTTTTATACCTATCTCTTGCGTACTATATTTTACGCCCCGTTGTTTTTATAACATAAAACGCTTAAGTGCAGTTTTACGTGAGTAGAATTTTGTAGCGAAAGGAAAATCTAGGAAATAAATCCGATGTCCAACGTACAACGTAATTATAAAGTAATGTCGCGTCAGCGATGTGAAAATTGTCAATTATGCGCCGCTGTCGTGATTCGTGCCATGAATTGCGCTTTCTAAACTCTAGCAAACGGAATGCCGAAAAGAAAAATGTCTCATACAAACTTCGTTACAAATGGAAATTTGTTAAACGAGTTAATCTACTGCAGTCTTATTCACGTCTCACTTCAGTCCACAAAAATTCTTGACTTTCTTAGAAGGACATTTAATCGCGAAACATTACTTCGCTCAATTTTTGTGTTACAATATTTTTCGCAGTTAATTTTTTAAATATGGATAATATCGATTTACAGGCTGGGATAAAAGAATTAAAAGTAGCATCGTGCTGCGATGCTTTTCCTTTACGTTTAGCGTTAAAAAAGAAAACAAGAGAAGAGGAAGAAAACAATCCGCAAAAGGTTTTACTATCTTGTCCCAACAAATATGGCAACCTTGATTTTAATGCTGGCGGATCTCTGATGCCGTAAAATTTGCTCGACGCATTTCTACGGCACTAGGCAACCCTTTTGCGGTTCTTGGAACGTACCGGAGCGTCCGTGCAATGCATCTTTCCGGTACTACCATTTGCGGATTCCCAAGTCCCGGCATCTCGATTTATTATCGTTTGACCCAGTACTTGTTTACTTCATGAGAAATTCTCACTTTTTGTTGTGTTCCTTCGTGCGCCGGGTGGCGTGAAATGAAAAGAAGTAATTAAATTCTCCGCGTGTTGATTACTATTCCTTAAAAAAAAAGTATGAAAAAAGTAACAATGAGAAAGGAGGACCTTTTTTCAAAATTACGCATGTATTTTTTTAATTATATTTATTTTATATATTTTATATATTTTTAAATTAATTAGAAGCATTATTAACAATTAAAAATGGTAAAAGATATCTCTTTTATATTATCATATCTTTTTAAACATTAGAAAAAATAAAATAAAAGATATTACACACATTCTCTCTCTCTCTCTCTTTATAAAATTATATTTTATTTTTCATTATTTTATTTTTTTATTTTTCAACATATTTATACATATAGTTTTAAAAGGATAATTGTGTATTTCTTTTAGAATATTTGAAATTATTATAAAAAATATATAAAATATTTCTCTCCCCATTTGTCAAACAATAATCCATTATTCAAAGAAAAGAAAATACCATTTTATATATATATATATATATATATATATATATATATATATGTATATATATATATATATACGATTAACATATGCAATCTCTGATTTGTTTATTGTTCAAAGCAAACTTTTTATTGACGCACCGGCTAATTAGCCGGTTAATGGGAACCATAAAAGATTAATATCCGGTTTTGTAGCAGTTCAATAATATTTTCACGCGGTGAAATAATTCGCTACGGGAGAAAATGAAATAAATAAACGAATATGAGTTGTTAATATATCTATGATTCAGCCATGCTCTCGTAATGAGCTTCTTATTGCAAAATAAATCGTTTGATTTACGAAGAACATATTATAACGTTATCTCGAAACTAGCAAGTTCATATGTGACTCTATCACAAATGACCTAATTAATGTATATAATCGAATGCGTATATATATATATATATATATATATATATATATATATATATATTTATATATTTATATATTTATATATGTATATTCTTCTTTTTTTTTAACACTAAAGTAGGCAATCACAATATAAATTAATAAAATTTTAATACAAATTATTTTAATTTAATAAAAAGAGAGAGGGAGAGAGAGAGAGAGAGAAGAGAAAAATTATAAAATCGTAGAAAATATCATAATGTTGAACATAAATGTTGAACAGATTCATCGTTACGAAACATGTTGCGCTATTTCTGGACATAATTGCGCTACCGGCTTTTTATATCTGATATTTTTTCATCTTGACGAGCGTGGAAAATCACACGGGATTTAATTAGTGTGACTGATACAATTAGGAAAGTGGGCTGATTCTTGCGGGGGCTGAGTCGTGAGTGAGAAAGTATTGTCATGATGAAACATATTTAATACATTGTATACATTCTTAATACAAAAAAATTTCATAAAAAACGAATTGATATTTTGATTACGCAAAATCTGAAGGAGCTCTCAAATCAGTTTATTGATCATAATTTATTTATTTTCTACCTTATTTGCTCTTTTGGATTGCTAATACAATAATTATATCGAATTTATCTACGTTTAATTACGCTATGTGAAATTGATGACGCTAAAAAAAAATATTATGTTCAAATTTGCTATCGAAAACTCGGAATAAAATTTATGCGTGTATACATTTTTATACCTGTTTCTCTCATGATATCTTACGATTTTTTTATAGCTCCTCAACAACTTTATAAATATTTTCGGGTAATTATAGTTAGACTCTTTTCTTTTCTTCGTTTATGACTGATTGCATTTTTTATCTGTTGCAAACAATTACGATTAAATAAAATTTTTTTAATAAAATAGAATTAAAAATTTTCTTTCATCGCTAAAAAATGTAAATAAATAATATCGAATACTTAAAATACTCTCAATATTGAATAAAAGTGTCGATAGTTAAGGAAAAAGCTATTTATAATAACATGTTTTATGTAAAAAATGTAATTTTTATACACAACTATTTAAAAAACAGCCTTGTGTGCAAAAATATAAGAATTTACGGTTTATTTTTATAAGATAATATAATATACAAAGAAACTTCAAAAATGAACAATGATGAGAAGTTATGGCTTTTAGCGAAAGTAGATTATAATGTACGTGTAGGTACATGCTTTTTACAAGTGCAATTTAACACAGAATTTAATTATATTTTACCTGTCTTTCGAAGGAGCTTTCAACTTTCCGTTAGCAAACAAAGGAATATGTGATTCATAAATATTCAATTCTTCAAGACGTCGTTGTTTTATGTGAAAATTACTTTAAAAGTATCAAATAATATTTTAAAGATATATTTTTTAATCAAAAAATTAAATTTTTTAAATATAAATTAGACTGGAATTTCTTTTATTTCTTAATTTATTATTTTTATTTATTATTTTCGTGTCAAATTAGTAATTTATTTTACATTGGATAAGTTTTATTATAATAAATATTTATTCTATACAGGTTTATAGTATATTGTTGATTATATTAAAAATTATTAATATTAAAAAAATAATAACAAAATTATAAATAAATATAATTAAACATAGATTAAACATGTCTTGGCAGTCAATAAAAAAAATACTCATGCACCGGCTATGTAAACATGCAATTTAAGAATTCATAATTTATCTCCCGAAGACTTGATAGAAACAAAAAGTTTTTAAATGTATGTGATGAAGAGTTATGATTTCCCGCAGCGAACAGATTATAATGTGTCTATGTATGTTTTTTGTGCAAGCATCTTGTCGCACGAGAGTGTGTTTCTCATGGCACGGTCCATCATTAAGATGCCGGCGCAGCACGAGATCACGTATCCTTTGCTTAATTAAGATTATCGTAACTTGAAAGGAGTGCGATGAACCGATATTTCAGACTGCAATGTAATGCTCACTCGAAAGATACGATGTGGACACACCTATATGATTTCGCGAGTTAAAATATCTTTTCTCTGAATAAGGTTTTTTTTGGTACTGAGCATACTTATTATATAAGATTTAGACATTCGGAAACATTATAATACATTTTTCGAAAACATTTTCTTAAAAGAAAAACATTATTTTGATGAGTTTTGAGCTTGTGTAGTATAGAATATGAGAAATGTATTTTTTAACAAATGCCTTACATATCAAGAGAATAAAATGTTTGAAAAGAATCATGTTTTTACGTTTATAATCATTTGAATGAAAGAAACATTTGCGTGTTGTTTTGCTAGACATTACGTTAAAATTCAAACCTTCATGTTACTTATAAAATTATTTATAGAAGAAAATTAATTTGCTGAATTAATTGATCTATTCATTAAGGACATTAAAAAACGAGAAACGAGAAGCAAAACTGAAATGTGTTACTGGAGCTACGTCGCATTAATATAAAAAATATCACATTTGATTCATATTAATAAACCAAGATTACTGTAATAGCTGTTATTAACGTCTAGCTATTAACGACATATATAGAAGAGACTAACGGCAGAACCGCAATATCATGCCGATAGCAACGCTATTTTAATCGAAAAAGTGTTTCCACTTACACCAGAAAATTAAACATTGCAGAATTGAAATTTACCATGGAATTAATTAAACAACAGAGACTAACGTTGTAAGAGGATTAAAAAAATTAAAATGAATGTAACTAAAGGATAATTTAAGAAACAATATTTAATTAAAGAATCGACTAATTAATTATTTTTAGTTGCTTCTTGTTTTGCTAGTTTCTAATTTTATTTCTATTTTTGAAATATTTGTGTATTACAAAATTATTTAAAGATATTAAAATATAATGTAATACTTAAATTATCGAACAATTGTATGTACATATATACAGGGTGTCCCATTATAAAACATCCAGTCGAATATTTCGAAAATCAAGCCCGGGAGAGAAAAATTTTTCAGACAAAAGTTATTTGGTTTCGAGGGGCCTATAAGATGATACCATTGGTTTGACCTTGAAGAATTATTTGAAAGTTACATGAAAGTCACCTCAATTTTTTTAAATGGCATCCCCTATTTTTTATTACATATTCTTGTAGCTGACCTCGAGAGCTTTCCAAAACACTATAATAAAGTATTTTTTCATGAAGTATTTTCCGAGTTATAAAGCTTGAAATAATTTCTTAATTTTACATAAACTGTAAAATATCTCGTAAAATATTTACTTTTCGATGACTTTATCTCAATACTTTTATGCACAGAATAATGAGAGGAATCAATTGGTGTAAAGAAAACACATAGTTGTTTTTAAGAAAAAATATGTAATTGTTAGTTACAAATTGCATATTTTTTCTTAAAAACAACTATGTGTTTTCTTGACACCAATTGGTTCCTCTCATTATTCTGTGCATAAAAGTATTGAGGTAAGGTCATCAAAAAGTAAATATTTTACGAGATATTTTACAGTTTATGTAAAATTATGAAATTATTTCAAGCTTTATAACTCGGAAAATACTTAATAAAAAAATACTTTATTATAGTGTTTTGGAAAGCTCTTGAAGTCAGCTATAAGAATATGTAATAAAAAATAGGGGATGCCATTTAAAAAAATTGAGGTGACTTTCATGTAACTTTCAAATAATTCTTCAAGATCAAACCAATGGTATCATCTTATGGGCCCCTCGAAGCCAAATAACTTTTGTCTGAAAAATTTTTCTCTCCCGGGCTTGGTTTTCAAAATATTCGACTGGATGTTTTATAATGGGACACCCTGTATATATCAAATTAATAAATCATAAATACTTATTTTGTAAAAAAATTGTTTTATTAAAAATTTTAATAAGATTTTATTTTATTCCATTTTATCAAAATTATTTTGTGAGTCATATTAAAGTCTAATTTGAAGTTCTATTTACTGAAAACACAATATTTGAAAAAAAATTGTTATCATAAGAATAATCGAATAGATTATTGCAGTATTTTAAATCTGAATTTATTTTAAAGTCTAATTTAATTAAATAAGGATAATATGTTTAAATTATATAAAATATTTAATACTAATTTTTACAAAAGAGTTTTTGAAATAGGGAATATATTTTAAGTGAGTGTGACTACGACTAATGATGTTAAGATTTATATAAAATTTCTTTATTGAGTGCGTGAAATTTTTATGGCCACTTTTTAAATCCATAAAAAACCGTGACATTTGTTAGAAGAGGAAGCTAATTGAAAGTAATAGACTTTCATCATAAAAAATTAATTACCAAAAATAGAACTCTTCAGCAACTGTCCATTACTACTAACAGTAAACGGGTTATTAAGTAGACATATTGTGAGAGAATAGCTCCTCTTTTTTCTCGTTTAGACCCTTGAATTTTAAACATAATGTGCAAACATTAATAATTCTTTTAACTCGAATATACTCTCCAATTTTTCATTTTTATAGATAATTTTAATTTGCATATTTTTGTACTTGCAAGTTTTAGAGTTATTAAATATATACTATTAAAAGACGATATAATCATCAATATAGATGTTGTTATATCTCCTTATTATGTTGTTTTCTATTGTTACTTGAGAAGGTTTGGGTTATAAATTCGCGAGATTTTAAAGCTTAAGCTTTGTGTTTAAAATCTAAAATATAAAGGATATAAGAAATAATGGTTCCAATAGATATATGTATTTAAATGTATTGTGTGTGTTAAACTGACTGATATATATATATATATGTGTATATATACAAAGTAAGTTTATAAAAAATAATATTTAATAATATATGTACATATATAAAATTATATATACATATATAATAAGTTTTTTAAATAAATTTATGTCTTAAAAAGATCGAAAAGTACAAAATTGATCTAAATAAAAAAAATATAAATTTTAAGGAAAAATATTTACATATATTTATAAATTAAAATATTTTTATATATGTATAAATAACTCTAAAATAAAATAAAATTTATATTTTTCAAGTTTCTTGAGAAAAAATAGAAATAACCAAAACAATGTTGTTCCAACAATTAATTAAAATTGTTTATACAAAAGTACCACATAGACGAAAATGATGATACATGACATGATTATACTTACAGATATATTAAAACGATATAATTCTATAGCAATCTTTTCGAAAATTTTTTCTGCAATAGAATGATCTTTCATGATCCGATGTTATCTTGTCTTTCGTTAAACATATTACAAATATCAACATACCGTTACAATCGATCGATCATAATCGTTCACAAATGTACGTTGCGAGCTAAAAAAGTTGTAACGATATTCGCGCTTATCTACAACGAACATCGCGAGCGTGACCAGCTATTAATTCACACTACTTGGCAATATTCTCAGCACGTATTTGAATCGCTTATATATGCAAATCAGAGCTGCTCTTCTCATTACTCCGGGGGAAATAGTTCTAACAGTACTCCCAAATTCAAGAGAATATTATTCCACAAGATTACAAATGTGCATTATTTATACCTATTTATTTATACTGTGAAAAAGGTCATTCTTTTTATTGATTTGAATTATGTTTGAAATAAATTCGCAAGCGAGTTTTTATAAAATGAAGTGGCTAAGTTTGGCATGTAATTACTATGGTAATTCTCGGAATGTTCGTCCGTTTACTATTTGACATCCTGTGGAATTTTTTTATTTCCTATAGCGCCTCTTTTTATCGAAACATTATAAACCTTGTATTTAAATTTAACAAATTTATAATTTTAAGAATATGTAGAGAATATGTATAACAAAGTACAGTTTAGTTAATGACACGCAGGATAAATCTATTTATTTAGTCATCAGATACATATATTCCCAAAACGAGAAGACTTCTTTTCAAAATTTGTGAGAAATTAATCTTGTGCGAGCGATTATGGAAACCAACGAAAAATGTATACATGGAAATTTTATTATGTAATGGAATTGTATACATTAGCTATTATATATTTATAGCATTATAATACAATATATTACAAATATATATTACAAAATTCCTTATGCATTAATCGATATTTCTTTAATAAGATTATAATAAAAGCTCATCAATTGCTCGCAATTTATTTACTTTCAATGTTAAATATTTTAATTAATTTTTAATGTTAAAAGTAATCAAATTTCAAATTAAAAACCTGCTGGAATAAATATCATATGTGTAAAATAAGACAATTATATTTATTAATATACAAGGTACAACCTATAATATAAGTAATCTGAGAACACAATTTTCGTATGTTACGCTCGAATTAATATCCGTCTCAAGAATTATCTATCTTTGTAAGAGAAATTTTTCAAATCTGCTATGTAATTCCGTAAATCTAAATTTCCGACAATATAAAAGAGAGAATTTGCCTGAAAATGTGTAACTAGTCGCGAATCGTTCTTCAGAGAAAGGATTCTTGACAATTTAGATATCGGATTGTACAGATTACTAAAACAAGTAACAAATGCTAAATTAACAAATGCTAAATTAAAGTACAGACAAAGATATAGTAGATATTACGTGAATATGCAAAGCATAGCTGAGCTTACATTACGTCGTTATTTCTTGATTCTAATATAGAAAGAAAAAATTTATCTGAAAAAATTTAACAATACAAAAATGAGAAATTATAATAATAGTTTTAAAATATTTATATAATATATGTATCTATATATATATATATATATATATATATATATATATATATATATATTACATATACATTTACACACACACACACGCGTGCATATAAATGTATATAAATATTTAAAAATATATATATATATATATATATATATATACACTTTTTCACACATACATGTATACATACATGTGTGTAAAAAAACATGTATATGTTTAATAAGTTTTTATAATTTTATTTATAATTAAAATTTTTAACTGTGTAATTAATTAATTAATATTTTAGTCTTGTATTGAAAGGGTAAAATTTATATTGAAAAATTATTAAGTATTCATTTCTCTTCGGTCTGTAAGATTATAATTACACGCGAAATCTTCGAATGTACCATTTTTTTTAATCACGTTGCCTGCAATTCACAAGGTACAAATAAATACGTCGATATCGATCATTCGTAAACGCAAGCGATGACGTTTATTAGTCCGCATCCGTTTTGTTGGCAGGATGTAATTACTACTTCAACATGAAGGAATAGCTGAGAAAGTAGAGAAGTTGACGTTAACAAAAATTTTTCAATCTTATATCTTTATTTTTAATTACATCTTATCTCTAGAACACGGTGTCTACATTCTGTTATATCAATAACATGTTGTCTCCAACACCGTGTTGTCTTTCCGTTCGTGTGAACAAATCTATATTACTGATTTAGAGTTGCGTATCAAATATCTAACACGTAAAGATCGATTCACTAGTGGTGATGAGCTTAGAGGAATCATGCTTCATAGTTTTTTTATATGTACAACAATGTTATGGAACGGGAATATTGAATCTTGATACACCGGTTCTACAGGAAGCCTTGGCTTCGATTAATATTTCAAGTCATAACATATGATTGAAGTATTTTACCGATGTATTATATTTTTCACGTTGAAAGGAGAGATAAACCGACTGTTGCAATGACAAATTATTTCATTTAAAAACGCAACTGCATTGACAGAATACTGATGGCTGAGAAACAACTAAGCAATTGAGCGTAACCGCGACAACACTGACAACACAGAAGTGTAGTGTTACAAGTCACATATCAGTCGATCTACAACAGCATAACAATTGTGCCCTTTCATTTATGTAGGCCTTAAGCTATCATATAACGTTAAGATTAAACTGACAGAAAGGTATCATTCGAGGCGGCTGCCAGCAAAATCGAGATTAAATACTTTTTTCTTCTCTGGGAAGTCAAACTTTTGTTAGAAAAATCATTATAAAAATATAATTATTATAGAATAATAATTATTATAATATAATAGAATATAATAAATATTATAGAATTATAAAAATTACATAATTGTAAGGATTAAGATTACAAGAGCTTTAATATATTAAGAATTCTTTTTAATTCTTCACATTTTAAAGTCTAAAGTCTATAGTTTTATAATCCATTTTATAATGTATCCTTTATTCTATTCCTTTATTCTATTATGACAATAACATTATGATGTCCAAGATCTACTTTAGACGAATCTCTAGTTTACGCTAGAATTCAGGATTATATTTACACTTTTAATGTATAATACAAAAAATAAAAGATATAGAACAATTAAAATGCATATTAAAATATACAGACATTTATCAAAATATATGTCACATAAAATTATAAATAGAATTCTACTTTGAAATCTGAGTGAATTACAGACCATCTAAAATAAGTTATATAAATAATTCCGTCGTTTCTTTTATGAATATATTTTATTAATATATTTCACAGTTTTAGAGCTGCATATCTGTATTAATATTTAAAACTGACGATGACAATTCGTTCCTTTTCCTTTTTCTTTGTTTTCTTTTTTCTTGTACATGTTGAGATTGAGAAATTATTATCACATCCCCGTGAAACTTTGAATAAAGCAAAGTGCTAATATTATTAATTACATGAGAAATATGCAGTCGATCAAGATTAATTATGTTTTTCAATTCTCCATATTCTATTGTATTCTAATAGCCTTCTCTCTCCGTTAGGGTTAATCGCGTTAGATTCTCGCGTGGATGCCGCGGGCAACGATAGCACGGTTTTTAACATCATACGTCACTCACATAATAGTTCATTCGACCGGTATCGATATTCACGGTGGATGATTAATGGCTAAGATATTGTTGCTCGTTGATACCTGTATCTCACGTCGACAGAAATCGTTACGCTTCACGTTTTCAACTCGCCTCATCGCTCATCATGTTAGCTCCAGCCTCTCACGTACGTAAAAGACGTTTAAATTCCACACGTTACGATTCGTACGAGCTGGTAGTTAGCCATTTCTTAACCGTCACTTATGCTTTCTTGCATAAAGACAGATACGACCGCATCTGTCTTGTGTACTCTGTCTTTTACAAACACTGAAGATGCAATATCGACAAATTGAGATAAGATAAATAAGAATTAAATTATCTATGACATAATATCAATTTGAATCTGGTCTTAAACTACGACCAGATGTGCGTTTCGAAATATGGAACAAGAACAACGTGAAATGATCGAAAGTGAGAAATATACACGTAAATATATATAGAAATGCTTGCGAGTTTATTGTGTCTCTGTATATATATATATATATATATATATATATATATATATATATATATATATATATGAATATAGATGAAAATTGAAAGAGGATAAATAATCTACGATATAAAATCAGCAATCGATTCGATATATAGTTAATTCCTTTATCCTATCTCAATTCCATGTTCACACACACGCAAGCGTCTTCCATGTATCTCTCACTTTCGATCGTTTCACATTGTTCTTGTTCCATATTTTAAAATACAAATGTGACTGTAGAGGCCGGCTGCAGATAAAAATTTACATAAATATTGTTATGTTAGATAGGAAACGCCTCTCATTTCTTTAATGCGGAAATATAATTTACATTCGAGTTATTACACACTTACACAAAACTGTTTTTCTAGTGTAGCCGTAGCGCAACCGTAACGGTAGCCGGCAAATTGACGATGCCATTACGTATAACATGAATCAGTCTGGTGAGTTAGAATAACCACTCGGGCTGCATTACAGAATATTTCAACATGACGTTGACGACACATAATGTTATACATCGTGTGAATGGACCCTTAAACGGAACTTGTACCATTTAACAATTACGCTTACCGATCACTCGCTCTCACCCCCTTTCGCCACAGTAATTATTTTCAATTGCGCTTACGTTCGCTGATTCGAATAATTTCGAGCGGCAAACTCGTAGATTAAATCGTGGCTCTCGGCATTCTCTCAGCGTCAGAATCGTATAATTATCGATCTGAAGTGCAATATCGCCGGCGCGCGAATCGAATGTGCATGTAAGCGCTGTTTATTTGCGGTGCTTTCTAGCCATAAAGCAAAAACCAAGTGATATTCGTTCATTATTACATTGTACCGCGGATACAACAGCTGCCAATGATATTTGCGCCGTCCGCGTCGTAACGAGGCGTGCGAAATGTATTGCGCTAATCAAAATAAAAAATCCATATTCCGACTTTTTCTCATAATAAACAATCGCTATGTTCATTATCGTTAACCGCCCAGTGAGCGAATTATGAGACTAAGTTTAAAAGTAAAGTCAAAGAAAAAAAAAGTCATTCTGAGTTCGAACATAATGATTTATCTGGAAAGAACTTTATTTATGTTATCTAATGTAGGGTGAAAAAAAGATGTGCAGCTTTATTATAATTTAACGTTAAGAAACTTTTTCTAGTAAATTTTTAAATGATTTCTAATAAATTGTGTATTTCAATTTTACAATTTTTTTGTTCTACATTTTATTTATATCGATCTAATTTTCTATTTTATTTATATCCAAATAATATCCAATACTTTTTGTTTGAAAAGATGATCATCATCTCTTTATCAATTTATATCAGTTATAAATATCCACATCTACTATCTATAATATTAACGGTAATTGATTTCAAGCTGTGCGAAAATTTTAAACCTGCTTACATCTGTCCATCACGCGCGAACTGAGGAACCGAGCTCCTCCTGTGCGTTCATTCTCTCATGAGATACGTGCGTTTGCAAAAGTGCAGCAACACGTTGTTGCACATGAAATATCGTGGAGATCCACAATTACGCGAAGTAAGTGTAAGAAATTTTCCTCATTATTTCACCAGGAGGCTAAAACCGATCAAACGAAAATTATTTATTTGATCGCTCACGTTGTGAAAATTGATATACAATTACTGTAATTATGACGACCTAATCGGTGTTCTTGATCACACCCTGAATTTCGTAACGTAGGATAAAATAGGATAAAATCGGATCAGATGTGATTAGAAAGCACTCTCGTCAGAACATCACTATGATTCTGATTAAATCGTAGATCCTGAAGCACTGTGACGTGCTTCATGTCAATGCTTCAGAAAGATTGATCTATCTTCAATCTTTGGAAAACAGATTAAAAAGTTTCACGCAATTTGAAATTGTAAACTGTTCACCGACTTATAATTATATCACAGATATTATCTGCACAAATTTGTATTTCTCATGATTTATCGTAATTGATTGATAAATTCTCCGATCATGTAATTCTTGTTTTGTGTGTCGGAATCGATAAGTTCGCTCATAACAGCTAATAATCGCTCATGACAGATTTAGATTTATATCGAAATGTAATTATAAATTAGCATAATAGCCAAATCATCCGAATAATGATCTTGAATAATTATTATTATCAATAATTATGGTTATTATAATTATTATTCAAGATTATGTTGAAAATGTAAACATAAGTTAAGAGAAAATGAAATAAGTAAAAGAAGATGTTTTGTATCCGATTGGGGGATGCAATGAAGATTATATAAAACATTAAATTTTTGAGAAATGAATTCTTTTAAAATTAACTTTTTATAAAAAATTATCTATGTGTCAATATAAAAACGAAACAAAAAGTATCGTAAAACTTTGAAATATACGATTTATTGGAAACTAAAGATAAATTTGTGGACAAATATGTATAACAACTAAACATTCCAGGTTAATATTCTTCCCAAATTTTTAACTTAGAAAAATATTTTGATTTATGTGAGAATTTATACACACATTTTACTCGACCTAAGACAATACTACTATGTCTCTTGAGAACCATTTTTGGCATATTTATATAAAAATGTTTTAGCAATTACCAATTAGCAATTATATTACAGCTAGAATTTAGATAGAAATTATGAGATGTAATTATAAAATGTGAATTACATATACATATACGTATATTATGTAAGAAACTTTACTAGAAAACTAGAATAGTACATTTACCTGTACTCTCTAACGTCGTCTAGCACTGCGAAAGTTCATAAAATATGTACGAAATGGCAATGCAGCGCTTATTATATTCCTAATTACATCGAGATGCATTGATAATCACCGTACATTAGCTTTGATTATCCTGCAATTGAAAAGAGAAAAAGGAGCTTTGTATTTGCATTTGATTATATATTCGCTTGCGTGTTCGTGATAGAATATATTCTGGCTGAAGGCGTTGCAACGTTTCCGGAAATGTTTACGATTCAAGTGCAATAAGCGCAAATACTAACCCTAAGTAATTGCGTTCGAGAGAGCACTTCTAGTGCATAAAGGAAAAAAACTAAAAAGCCGGTGCGGTCTTGGTACAGGGATGTAGCTATCGCATAGTAAAAATACGTAGATACAGATGCATATAAAAACAGGCAACCTACAAACCTATTTCTTCTGTTTTTTGTTTATAGAAGAAAATCAAAGTACAGTAATTTGAAATTCAATTATATCAATATGTGATTTTTGTAAAAAGTATCTTCAGTATAAAAATATAGAGTAAAACTTTGAATTGTTGCTTCTTTGTAGAATTAAAAAGGTCTTAAAGTTAGAAAGATTAGAAGTTAATATTTTTCTACCAGAATTTATTGTATTTCAAGTTCTTTCAAAGTTATAAAATTTTATTTATAAAATATATTTTATATATATATAATATTTTTACAAATAAATTTTATAATATAAATATATATATATTTATAATATATATATATACATATATATATATATATACATATATATATATATATATATTTTGTAATATATACTAAAATAATAATTAAAGATATATATGAGATTGACATTTGTTGCAAAAACAAAATGCAAGACTCTGAGTGACTTTGTGAAAGATTTGCAAGTTATTCCTACACCACTGGACGCAACGGTGCAGCAAAGTTACATCGAGCCGCAGGCCGGTTTGAAAGCCAACATTTAATTTACGTTCTGGAATGATGCTTATGTACAGGAATGATGTTCTCATCATTTTTCGACGCCAACGACCCGTTAAAATGGTTGCGAAACGGCGCGAAGAAGAATGATTGGAGACTAAAATCTCGCGGCACATATTATCAACAAAGAAACTCAGAAATTAAAAAATATTAAATTCTTATAGAGATTTAGAGTACTTGAACATGAAGACATAGTACAAAGGCTAAGGAATTATTTTCAAGATACCTAATAGAAAAACGATCAATCTTATGAAAGTAGCGTTTGTAATTTGTTTTCATGTGTCTTCAATCTTACATTAATGTAATGTATTAATATTCTATTACTACATTACATAATGGAACAAAAGATACAATAATTCTCACAACATTGATCAACATTGTGCGAACGGCAAAATTAATTCAAGTTAGTTCTCTGATCTGGTCGATGACACACACACACACACACACACACACACACACACACACACAAAATCAATAACGGTTAATTACTACTTTAAAAAATCGAAAAGAGCCATCGAAACCGCTACCAGGCGCGTAATTATAGGTACCTCGATGCAGCACGATCTTCAAGTTTACAACAATGAAATGCTCATAATTCATTGTTGTCTATTTCGTTTTATTCCGCACGAGTAACGACGGAAAGAAGAATGAAATAAATCAAGCGCGTGTTATTTACAAGCGCATAAAGCTGTGAACGATTCGGAAATCCGATTTTACAATTCTTCTATTAATCCAACTGTATATCTGGCGGTGGATCCATCGGAATATTTTTTTCGTTTTTGGACTTATATCTTAGATATATTATTTTATCTATAAATAATTTCAGCTTCTTATTAAAAATTCCTAGTACAAGATTTTTAAATAAAACTAGGTTTAAAAAGGATTAAAACGTTAATATAAATTATTGAGTGGATAATATAGGAGTTTTGTGACGAATTTAGAGAACAAATGAAGAACAAATAAAGAATTGTTATTTTAATTAATCATGAAGTAGTTATTCATTTAATATTTAATATAAACAAGAAACACAAAGAAAGAGAATTCTTACCTACATATTTTATAAAAGAAAACTTCATCAAAACTTCATTAAAGAAAACTCACACACTCTTCTCGTGAAGTTTTCCCAAATGAATTGTACATCATTACTATTATATCAGATAAGTAAAGAGAAATATACGTGCATATGTATTTCTCCAAAATGAGGGCACTCTATAAAATGGGAACGCTAATAAAATTTGGTCTACATATGCAACCAGCATGCATTAACCTCTTCATAGCTTGGAACATGTTCTTGATACATATTATTACTTCCACAATGTTAAAAAATCGTAAAGTGATCTTCATCAATCAGAAATCCAGACCTATCACAAACCTTATACGGTTTCTTTACATACGGTGCTAGATTAGAACATCATTTCTACTACACATTCTCCTGTTTTTTTACCCAACATATTACTTAATAGATATCGGATAACTAATATTTTGTTACTTTCTTTTTCCTAATATTTTCTTACATATTTTTATATTTATTAGAATTTTAAATGATTTTCTCTTGTTATTCCCCGGTAATAAATAAAAGTTCATTTTTGTTTACAGGAAGTGTTGCTGGCCCACAGCAAAGTCACCGCTCACTGCGAGCCGATCACAGTGATCCTGGCCGAAGTGGAGGCACCGGAACTAGCGGCTCTTCTCGGGTTCATTTACACCGGAAGCGCTACAGTTCCACGAATGCGACTGGATGCGTTTCTGCGCGCTGCCGAGGCCCTACGTATTCGGCTTCCATCGGTGCCAGCGAGAACAACCTGCGGCGAACAGGCAACAGATTGCAAGCTGGAGGACATTAAGGATGTTAAAGTTAGTCCCAAGTACCTGCAGTGTGATCAGTATCCTTGGTACCGATCGAGAAGACTAGCTTACGAAGACCCGTTCGACAAAAAGGAGTCCTACGTCAGAATATTTCATACGGATGACGTCAATAGAAATCTGTTCAGAGACATCGGAGCTCTTCACGAAGTCAATCCTGGTCCGTCGTTTGGTTCTAGTTGTCCAAACACGTGGCCAGTAGACGGTTTCTTGCATCAAGATAGATCAACAGATGATCCTTCCGCGGATAATAATGATTCAGTGATATTTGCTGACAAGAATCCGGTAATAACTTCTAGCAACAAATCGTCCTTCGATATATATCAACGAGGCACTTGTCTACCCGGAGGACCGTCTTCGGAAGGATACACTGGTCCGGATTCTTTGGAGAAGATCAGAATGGGATATGAGAGATTGCATATGAGTTGCTCAGCAGAGAAGCCAATGATGAACGAGAATATCCTCGCGGGAGGATCGGGAAGAGAATCTTGCGGAACGACGCGAGACGAGTGTCCCTATCAGAACACGATGCCGTTGTCCTTGAAGTGCACCACTACTACCGCCAGCCCAACGAGGTCGTTCGAGATGCTCGATTACACCTCACAGACTTCGATGGGCGAGGATCTCAGCTGCGGCGAAAGTTGTTGTAGGTGGAGGACTGCTCGTAGGCACGTGGCGAATCGCGTCATCGCGTCGCCGTGGCGTCAAATTGTCAGACCTCATCATTCACCGAGGAACCCGCGGCCCATCTCCGTGCTTCAACGTCACATCGATGACGTGAGTACTCGGCAGGCAAATATTAGCTCACGTGTTCACTCCGAAATTGTCGATCGACACGAAACGACCGACTGATTCAGGACAATTTTAATTTCAAATTTTATTTATCTGTGAATATGTGAGTAACGTTTTTATCTGAGGATGGAAGAAGCGAGGAATTGAGTCCCATATCCGCTTATTTAACTATGAATTGAGCTTACTTAGAAATATGCTTATATTTATACTTAATATCAGAAGATGAATTTTACATCAGTCTAAGAAATAGAAACGCATTTTTCAAAAACTTTCAAAATTTTTCTCACACATTTTTTATAACACTTCGTATTTACATTATTAAACTATTCCTATTCTAAACAATTTGATAAAAAAATGACTAAAAAATTGTATGGAGAGTTTGTTTCTTAAAGTGCATTGTTGACAAGCCTTTTAGAATCGACCCGTTATTTCTGGAAGGCATTATGATGCTACGACAGCTACGGAAGGCGATTTTATTCCAGTCAATACTTCCAATCACAAAACTTACAACGACCATTGAAAACAGAGAAGAACGTAGGCTGTGCATAGTCAATTACGATGCGAGATACGATTTCGTCGTATCTGTCGAAATCCCGTTGCCAGAGGATTCGTATTCCCACGAAAAAAATCATCCATTACAGGAACTATGCCAAGGTGAATAACACTGAACGGCATGATTGATCAAACGTTTTTTGCTTGATGGTAAAAACTGCAAACGTATGCGATGAAAAAAAACTCGGTTACTGAATAATTTAAGAAGACCCAATTAAACATGAAGAATTGGTATTTTTTATACACGATAATTTATATTTATATTATAAATAGTAACGATGAATAAGCGCGTAAGTAGCATTTACATACCTACACGCAATGTAACACAATTATATAAATATAAAAACGTGAATATGTGAGTAACGTTTTTATCCGAGGATGGAAGAAGCGAGGAATTGAGTCCCATATCCGCTGATTTAACTACGAATTGAGCTTTCTTAGAAATATGCTTATACTTATACTTAATATTAGAAGATGAATTTCACATCAGTCTAAGAAATAGAAACGCATTTTTCAAAGACTTTCAAAATTTTTCTCACACATTTTTTATAACACCTCGTATTTACATTATTAAACTATTCCTATTCTAATAAATATAAAACGTTTTTTAAAGTGAAACCTATATAAAATATAAAACTTAATACGTATTTTTAAAAAAATTAATACAATTTATATTCCTTCTCGTGTGTGTGTGTGTGCGTGTGTTTATATAGAGTTTTTAATTATATATGTATAACTATATGTGTAGTATCCGCAGTTTTTCGATTAAGTCGCCTTTAAATTTTAAATTGTAAATTTATCGAAAAACATCAATCGCAATTGGCTTGTACTGAATCAGTCAATTTTCACAAAAAGATGAAACGAAGATACATAAATCGTTACACTCTTCAATTACTGTGGCAGAAAACACTTTAAATCAGCACACACACGTGGATACGCTCGATATGTCATCGTCATAGCATGCGAGATTAACGAGAGAATATGGTTTCAATATCCCGGCTTGTCTCTATAAATCGCAGTAACGGCGAAGTTAATTAAACAGAAACCGCGGTCACGAATCCAGTGATATTGATAGTTTTTGCCATTCCAATTAAATAATGTAAAAATGCAGAATAGTTGTTTAGTCCTCTTCCATTTTCATATTTGTTTATTAATTTCATTTCCAGCTTAGAAAATATAATGATTTACTTCTATCGTGTTTAACCCTTTACACTCCGAATCATATTTCATCATATTTCATCTATTGGTTTGGACTTGAAAAAATGTCGAGTGAGACTCGAAAAAGGAGCTCCTGAGATAAAAACTGATATCGAGTCACACTCGACATAGGAATGCAAAAGGTTAATACATCTTAAAAGGAAATATTTCTCGCTCATTTGTTATCAAAAATAAATTTTTAATAAATAAGAAAATTTCTTTAAATCTGTCAAGAATTTTTAATATTAACAATCGTAAAAATCTAAGAATCAAATGTCATATTTTATTATATATTGATTGTTCCATTTTAATTACAACTTCTATCGGTGTCACACAATCATAAAATATGATGTTATTTTCCATCTCTTATTTGAATCAGTATGATTTACTGACAAATTATTGTGATATACAAGTCAAATTAACTTATTGAAAAAAAATTGTCTACTTTCAGCCACCACTACTAGAAATTTATATGAGTAATCTCTGAATAAACGAAGATATCCGAATTGCAAAAATTATGAAAACCAGTCATAATATTAATCTTTTTTATTACTGTCACAAATTCTTTCCTTCCTCATATTTTAGAAAATATTATAACTGAAGAAAAACAGTTTTCAGCATTAGCTATGAAATTTCGGAACATGATGAAAGGCTACGAACAGCTTGCACTTACTTAGGAGATGCGACCATGACCAATAGAGATTATCTGTTACATGTGACATATAATGTGTTAAGAGAGTTAATTGAAACCTGTAAACGCTGAACATATACGGATGCTAACACCGGAAGATCCGTGTTCACCATTTGTTGGTTGTTTATTCGTTCCCCGTATACGTACATTGCGCATCTTTATAAGTGACAGGGTGTCGCTTCCAGCTGCGTCGTCGCCCTTCACTCTGATTCAATGCTGTACCGCTTAATGCGGCTATCAGTTAGCTCGCTCCGGCTGTTTATCAGACTGCCGTGCCGTGATTGCGCATCGCCAGCTGGCAATGCCAGCTGCGCGCGCGTTTGTTGCATTATTATAACCATGCCGATCTGGAAACGTTTTCTCTTTCGAGATACATGCCAGATTTCGTGGACCGTCGTGACTGTTTGATTACGCAAGTAACGCAGCTTGCATCGAGAGATCGGCGGAGATTTTAACCGGATAAAAAATGATAAGTGCGGTTGCACTTGTGATTTTCCCTCGCTATGATAAAATTGTCTCTGTCCATCAGGACTTTGTCAGTATAAACTTTGAGCAAATTACTTTTTCTTACTCTTCAGAGTTATCTACATTAATATTTTTAATTTTTTTTATTAAAATTAAATAAAAATACATTAATAAATTTTATTAAAATATATTGTAATTTTTATTTTAAAAAAGCATTTAAACCAGCAACGTTATAAAATGTCTTAATTTTAAATTTAAATTTGTTTGGATTGTTTAAATTTAAGAAGTTTAATTTCAGAAAAGAGAAGTATATAATTTTGCAAAGCAGAGAGAGAAGAGATTAATTTTTTAAATACAAATAGTATTAAGAATAATAATTATAAACTTTACGAACATGTTACAAAAACGTTTTTTAAGATTTTTACTACAGGAATTATTATTCAGTTATACATTTTAAACGGAATTTTTCTCAATTGTAGAATATAATCAATTTTTTCATTTATTCATACATTGATTATATTTGCTCATATATTGATAATAATTGTTGTAGATTGATAGTTTTTTTATAGACAATAGTACTTTAAAATTATATAAATATCTGTTATTAGTTAATGTCGACATTAATCTTTTCAGAGTCGAATGTCTCTCACAAGCAAGTGCTGTAAAAAATCGAAATACCGTTTAAAGAAAAAGTTTAAACAGAGCCTTTAACAAAATGACGATTGGTAGCAAAAGTCAATATAGAAGTGTAAAAGTTATGATCCAAGCCACGAATTCCACGCGAGTCCTGATTCTACCGGAGAATGCAAAACTATTAAAATAATCGATAGGATACTTTCGAACATGTATCTTTTCTCGTGAATTTAATCTCGACAATTAATATTCTTAATTAAGCTTCTGTTGAACACAAATATGATTATTAAGACGGGAATAATACGCATCTTAACAATTCGCCTTCCTTATCGTGTCGAGAACGATTAAGCCATTACCATTTCATTCGAACGGTCGATACTGTTAAATTGCTTTAGAATCTACTTTCTAATTGCTGCTTTCTTCTGTTTCTTCCAACTGTTTATTATGCGGACACATTCCTGACTAATGCGACACTATAGACGCTGTTTTATTTAGCATTAGAGATGGGAAACTATCGACGTACGATTGTTGGATTGTTATGCCGTGTTCATTGGACGTGACGTTTAGAAATTGTTTCCCAATGCTTGAATAAATTTGCAGAAACAATGATTCTCAATTCTTTCTGTGTGGAATTAAAATTAGAAGTCTAAAGTCTACTTTTCTAAAGAAAAAGAAGAGACACAAATCTTTTTAACACTTTATTCAATTATAACGTCTGTATAATCGAACACTTAATAAAAAATTAATTAAAGAAATTAATAAAAAATTTATATTATAATAAACGCTTGTCTTTTGGACGTCAAATCTTTTTTCTGCAAACTTAACTACTTAAAACTTTGTGAAGTCAAAGAGAAAAGAGAATAGGGAGGGATGGATAATTCTGCACGCGCAATTCACAATATCTTGACATTTTGACATGGTTCTGAGTCAACAAGTATTCGGAATTGACTGCTTAAAACCGAGCGTGACTAAAAGTATTGTAAAACAGTAAACAGCGATGAAATGTAGACATCACTTTCTAGCTCATTGAAACGCGTCGGCCGATGCACCATGACGATTTCGATTCTCCACGCGAATACGCCACGCTATTCCCCAAGAAAAAAGACAGATAAGTGCGACTTGATCGATTGGTACCCGATTTTACGTAAATACGTTGAGGAATGCAATTACGCTTTAGGAAAATGTTTTTTATAATAATTGATGTTTATTAAATATTTCTAATATTAAATGTTTCATTTAAAATTAATTTGAAAAATATTTAATTTAGAAACAAATTTTCTTTTTTGCTAAAATAAATCTAAAATTTTGAAATATTGTTTTTAAATAACAAACAGGCAGTATTTAAAAGTAATAAATCCAATAATATATATTAAATATAAAAATAGGATAATAAGAGAATATGGACTTGGTTAGGCGGAGTGAATGCGAGAGCGGTGTGTGCGGTGCGAAGAAAGAATTATAAGTGAGATGCGGCGAATTAAGATAGAGAGGACGATAAGTATAGGTTGGTAAGAAAGAGAATAGAAGGAAGGTTAAGATATATTGGAGGGAAGGCTGTAGAGAAGGTGAGTGAGGAGTAAGGTAGCAGGTAAGGGCGTGGTGAGATTTGAGAGGTTAGGACAGAGACAAGAGGCGTAGAGGTTAGGTATGAAGAGAGTGAAGGAGGAGAGAGGGATGAAAGGGAGCAGGGAAGGTAAGGTCAGGGAACAGGAGAAGGAGAGAGAGGAGGATAGAAAAACAGGAAAGAAGGTTAGTTTCCAAATGGATAGGGAGGAAGAAAGGATAAGGGATATCTGTAGAAAGGAGATAGAGAAAGTAAAGGAAGAATGGGATAAAAGATGGAAAGATATTGAAGGAAGGGGAGTGAGTTTTAGAATGGATATGGAGGAGGATAGAATGAGGGAGATCTGTAGGCAGGAGTTGGGTAAACTGAGTGAGGAATGGGATAAGAAATGGAAGGATAAGGAGGTAAGGATAGTTTTAAGGGAAAGAAAGGGATAAGGGGAAGAGAATAAAGATTGGGTTGGGTAAGTTTAAAGTTGAGGACAAGTGGATATTAGAGGATAGGGGAAGTATAAACGTGTGAGAAGTAAAGGAGGTTTGTTGTAATAGTGTTTTTGCGATTGTAATGTAAGGAATAAGGATAGCAACTTTGTAAATAGATTTAAGGTAGAGGAAGGGGTTGCGGTTTACATGCCCATGGTAGGGAAGATAGACAGGGGACAGAAGAAGAGGAGAGAGAAGAGGAAGGAGTAGAAGAGGCGGAGGAAGATTTAACGCAGGAAGAAAAGAAGAGGTTGGTGAAGAGGAGAGAAGGAAGCGATAGAAGTTCCCTAGGAAGGAGCGGAGGATATGAATATAGAGAGGAGAGGTATGGGAAGAGGAGGAAGTAAATTAGTGGAGGCAGGTTAAGGAGAAGAGGATATAAGGAGTCGAGGGAGAGGAAAGGCACACAGGTAAAAAGGAAGAGGCATGGATGTTTGAAGTTTTGGAGAGGAGGAAGGAGAAGTAGGGGAGAGGAGAGAAGGAAGCGATAGAAGTTCCCTGGGAAGGAGTGGAGGATACGAATATAGAGAGGAGAGGTATGGGAAGAGGAGGAAGTAAATTAGTGGAGGCAGGTTAAGGAGAAGAGGATATAAGGAGTCGAGGGAGAGGAAAGGCACACAGGTAAAAAGGAAGAGGCACGGATGTTTGAAGTTTTGGAGAGGAGGAAGGAGAAGTAGGGGAGATACAGGGAGGAATGAAGAGGAGGACAGGAAAAGGGGAACGTGGAAAGGAATAGGGGAGAAAGCAGAGAAAGAATGAGGGGAAGAGCACTCAAGAAGACGCTGGGAAAACTTGAAGGCAGAAGGAAATTACCAAGGAAAACAAAAGGAAGGTGTATCTTGCCAAGGAAAAAGGCAAAGTTAAATGTTAATAGGAAATGCGGATAGAAATGTAAAGGTAAATGTAAATGGAAGGGTAAATGTAAATGTAAATGTAAATGTTAAGGACAAAGGTAAAATTGTAAATGTAAAAAGGCTAAATGTCAAAAGGTATATGTTTAATTGTAAAGGTATAAGTAGATAGGGTAGGATTAGTAAGGATAGAGTTAAGATAGGATAGAATAGAATAGAATAGAAGGTTTGGGTTATGAAAGGTTTAGAATGTTTGTACCCAAGTCCCTCTTCTTGGCATAATAGCTGAAGAGTAACTGCCAATAAATAATAATAATAAGAGAATATATATAATAAAATTATGTTTTGTAATCGATCGAGAAACTGATTTGTCCGGCGATTAAGACAAGAAACACTTTAATGTTTTGTTAATCCATCCCATTATTCAAAACCCTCTTGTTATTCAAAATTAATTATTTTTAAGAAAGAAAAAAAAAAATTCTGTAATAAAGCAATTCGACGATTGTTACAGGAAATTCATAAGAAGTCTCTGACTGCAGAACCAATCCGATCCACGGTAATATCAATGAACACGAAGAATATTCTTCAATCACCGAAAAGCGCACCGCGAAGTGACGAGCTTTGCTCTACGGCTTTCGAAGTTCCTATCAATTCCGAGACGAGTTTTAATGATAATGACTCGAGATTGTCGCACGAGATAATCAGTGGTTCAGAAGCGAAAATCCAAGAGATTTATCAATCGCCGATCCCATTCGCGTCCTCCGACCAAATCGTGTCGCCGGCGAACACGGGGAGAAACAACGAGCAACCCCTCTTTCAGAATGCCAGCAACACGTCCACGCAATCGTTATGCTCGAGCAATGACAGCGTTATCACGAATACCGGCAAAAGTGGTGGATATCCGACACAGGTGATTCCGCAGACGCCAACGAAACCCGAACTGTCGCATCCGATCAGCAGACTCTGCGACACGATCGAAGACGACGAAAGAAAGGAGATATCGAAGATGGAAATGGCGAACGCGGAGAAGAGCGGAGAAGACAGGGTCGCAAGGATTTTTGTTAATAGCGACAATAATAATAACAACGAGACGATAAACACGGAAATAGCACAGCGCGGACGATCGGCGGACGACCACAAGTGTGATCAGTGTGGAAAGACTTTCGTCACCAGAGCGTCGCTCAAGGTATGTCTTTTAATCATGAATTCAGACATTAATGCTCTAAAGACTACACATTTCACTTCAAGACAGAGTATAGATTTCATCTTCTCACAGATTAGCCAGAGAGCTCGATAGATTTCATGAAGCCTAACTGTTTAGCATAGATTTTGATCACCTTGGATTACAAATCCTAAACTGTCAAACCTAACTTACTTTCTTACTGATGATGTTTCATAAATCACATACTGAATATTCATAAATCACTGAGCAAATTACCTCGTTATTTTTTTTTGCTAGCGTTAGACCATACTACAAGTCTCTAATTTCACGGAATTTCGTGGAGCTTAAGTATCAGATACGTTAACATTAATGACAGTTAAATTGCCATCATTCTTCCTTACGACATTATAAGACTAACGCAAGCAGGCACTTAATACTTGACTGTTTACACACTCTCATGCCTATATCGATGAAGAACGAGTTACTGACGTCTCTAAGTTGTTCCATATGCCTACTTTTCCCCCTTCGTTTTTCGGCTCCGTATTCTTAAATAGCAATTCTGTTATCGCCTCCGTTTGTGCCTATTACGAAGGAGAAACGACATGTCAACGCGGCCTACGCTAAATTTTCTCCTCTTTGCCCTTCGTCTTTGGCCCCGTAACCTTGTAAATAGCCTAGCTACACTTGGTCGTATCTGTGTGATCGTCACAGGTGCATAGCCGAACGCACTCCGGTGAAAAGCCATTTCGCTGCGCCGATTGTGGCAAGCAGTTTTCCCAGCTGCGCAATTACAAGTACCATCGCAGCGTGCATGAGGGTACGCGGGAGTTCGCCGCCACTTGTCCGGAATGCGGCAAGTACTTCAACGACCGCGGTTACCTGAGTTCACATATGAAGATTCATCGGAACCGCAAGGAATACGGCTGCGCGGAATGCGGGAAGAGCTTCAATCAGCGAGTGGCCTACAACATGCACGTGCGCATACACACGGGTGTAAAGCCGCATCAATGCGATCAGTGCGGAAAGGCGTTTTCACGAAAGATGCTGCTTAAACAGCACCTGAGAACTCATTCCGGCGAGCGGCCGTATCAATGCCAGGTCTGTCAAAAAGCGTTCGCCGACCGCTCCAACATGACCTTACACACTAGACTACACTCTGGTCTGAAACCCTACCAATGCACCCTGTGCTCGAAGGCTTTCACCAAGAAGCATCACTTGAAGACCCACCTCAATTATCACACTGGCACTAAGCCGTATTCCTGCACTAATTGCGGCGGTAAGTTCTCACAAAGCAGCAACATGAGGACCCACTTTAAAAAGTGCATCGTCAACAATACTGTCGGAATGACGACCAGGTCCGGTGATGAAGCCGGAACTGATCGCACCAATGTCGAGGGCAGCGTAGCGCCGCAGGTGGTCCTGACTCCGCCCAACTCCGATTAGGAGTCCAGTATGCTGACACTAATCTCAAAGAACGCCATCGTGATAGAAAGCAATACGTAGAGGTTTCTTCTGTTCGAAAGACAGAATCTTGACAATAGATGAAGTTAACGAAGAATAAAGCGTAAAAATATTATTGTGGCTAACCAATCACCATCTTTGTGATGGTGATGGTACATGTTTGACAGTAGATAGTGTATAGGTTTGTCGATATTAAATCGACCGGAAACAGACCGCACGTTTGCTTACGTTTGCAAGTTTCGTTCGTAAAAAAGTTTCTAGGACAAATGGAATCATTTAGATATCATCTATATTAACGTAACTAACAAAATTATCAGTAAAATTTGTTTCAAATTAGTATTAAAGTACACATCTTATTTTCAAGCAATCTAAAATTAGTTAATTGAAGCAAGATTGCGTATTTTAATGTGATACGACAGTCATTGCTTTATGCGTTCCAGTTCCTGTATTTATTACTATTATAATTCCAGTATATACAGAACTCTATTATTCTAATTTAATATAAAACAATTTAGAATTTAACAATCAAGAAAATCATGCTAAATTTTAGTAGAGTTAATAGGAATGGAAGACTCATTTCATGATTTGGCAAAAATGTGCACTATGTTTTATCTGTCTTTATCTTAATAATTCTCGCATCTCACAAAGATATTGATTATTTTTCGCACAAAATAATTTGAAAAATAGTTTTTAGTTTAAATAGATAATACTTATAAAATCTTTAATTTGTTTAAGACTTCAACAAATTTGAAATACGCAAATTCTTGATCAAACACAATATTATAAATTCTTCTTCTATTCTATTTTTAATTAGAAATTAGACAGTTTATTATTATACAAAGTAGAGAAGTAACAGCAAGAAAAAAACAGCATTACTATTATTATATCTTGACACGTGATATATAGAATATATTATATTTTAATTTTCGAAGCTGAATGTCGAAATCTGTTTTATTTCTTTTTGGCATACGTTCAGTAATTATGATGATCTTATTTATATATTTTTATACCAAAAAGGATTCAAGGAACATTTCGTTTCTTTATTGCGTACCTCACAGTTAATAGCTCTTTTACCGAAACTGCAATATGTGATTGCAACATGGCAATTGTCGGTTACAACACAGCAATTGCAAACACAATCGAAAAGTCTGTAGCCGTTTGTAGGAAGTATCTCCTGGTATTTAAAAGTAACCCGTTGGACTCCGGAGAGTAATCGAGCTTCCATATCAGCTCAAATAGTTTTGTAACAATCTTTTCTAGGAGATATCCCTGTGGTAGCGTTTAAGGATCTGTTTCTGGGACCACTTTGTTAATAGCTAAGACGTTTTCTCAAAAGGTAAAAATTATCATGGTGTATTCTTGCACATTAAACATCATTTGAGTGATTTATTGAAAAGAGAACAAATTTAAAAATTACTTTTTTAAAATTAAAAATAAATTGTACCAAATAAATCGGGAATCCGAATTTTAATAAGTAATCTGAAATTTTACAAAATATCAAAAAATTAATAATAATTTATCGAATATATTATACAAGACAATAAGTCACGGATTAAGATATGTTTAAAAAACGAGTAAAATAAAGTTATTTACTGGAAATACTGCATTTCTCTAGTTATTTTAAGATATTTTTTACATGTATAAAAGACGTTTACAGTGCCGATGTGTATATATTCGATACATAGTAATATATTTATAATAATTTACAAAATTATTACATGTTAATAGGAAAATATGTTAAATATATGCGTATGTTGCGAAGCATATTACAGATAAGCATTTATATATTGTACAGCTATTTAGTTGGACGAGTCATCTGTTCAATGAATAATGAAAAATAAAGAAAATGTAAGAAATGGAACGCTTCGGTATCTTCTAATTAAAAAGAATCAGTGTTTTATTTATCCTTCTTGAAAAACCAAATTTTCTTCACTGAAAGTATGCTGCGTTTCTTCAATACTTTGCGTCTAAGTACACCTACGTATACCTTCGTCTTTAGGGTAAGGGGCAATCGTGCGACACACGTACGAAATATAACGGTGCATCTGTGAACAGAACATGCGGACAATGACGATAAATCGCCGCCGCGATGGTGTTCCTCTCTCGATGCCGGTAGAATTATCGTAAATTTTGCCGCGCGACACAAATCGCTCGTTAATATTCAAGCGCGAATGAATAATTCTCTCGAGATAGTACGTCAAATTTTTCAGGAGTGCTTCGACGACTTTTGCCATTAATATGTGTAATGTTTATTAAGTCGTGTATACTCGCGTGTTCACACATAAAATATTACCTCTTATATTAACGTTATCAAAGTATCAATTCTCGAGTTCACATAAACACGTCTTCTGCGAAGAGCCTGAAACGCAACACGCGGTGTCCGTAACTTTTTCATGAAGCAACGTTTTCAATTAGTGTTTCCAACAACCTTGAAATAATTTGAAACTTGTACGATCCGCATTTTTCAACTATTGATTAAAATTACATCCACGATTGCTGCGATTCGAATAGCACTTCCTCCGTTATGCTGCGAAGAACCACGTAAAAACGGACTTCTTGGACTGGACCTTAGGTATGCGCACAATAATGGCAAATCGCCGGTACGTGATGGTTTGTGGCTCTCAGAGCATATCAGATTACGGAAATAATATTGGAGAAGCGTGGATGCTGCGAGCGGATGATGCACGAGATGCGAAATAACAGATCCACAGAATTCCGCGCGCACGTACAGGGTCAAGCATGTATCTGTAATGAATCATGGACACCATGGTCGAATTGAAATCAATAAAAACAGAAATAAGCAGCGCAAAGTAAATGTTTTCAACAATTCATCTCATTCGTTATAAATAAAGTTAAACAAAGAAAAATGAAAAAAGAAAACGCGAATCACAATAAATGTTATAACAATGAAGTGAAATTTCAATTAAATTTTTAATAGTATCTTAATTATTTAAAGTATTTTATATTAAATTTTATATTTAAAAATAAGAAGAATATTTTATTTATTATTTTTATATTTTATTTATTTTATTTTATTTTAAAATTAATGGTATTTAAAAACTTTCTCCGTATGGAGAAAAGCGACGAAGAAAAGTTTTGATACAAAAAACACTCGACTTTGAAAAAAATATTTATTTCTCATATAATAATAATGTCATAAATCAAATGCTGTTTTATAGATTCATAATCGACGAATCTCTAATATAGATTTTTTAATAAAGTAATTTCTG
This sequence comes from Crematogaster levior, assembly GCA_901521435.1. NCBI lineage: Eukaryota > Metazoa > Arthropoda > Insecta > Hymenoptera > Formicidae > Crematogaster > Crematogaster levior. The sequence goes on along the minus strand of CABEGB010000906.1, from coordinate 125,748 downwards.
TGAAAGTTTCTTGATTAAGCTTTTATTGAAACGTCGGACGTGCTTTGTTTTCTATTACAATTTGTAAGTGAAAGATAACGCGAATCTCCTTTCGCGCAAAAATTGATCAATTGCTTCTAAGCGATTACGAATGCCATATAAATGTCCACTGTTCATTCAATGATGCTCTTTTCATTCTTTATACATCGTCTGTTTCTATCATTATAGACCATTATATCAGTTGCAATTCTCTTCGCTTCCCATTCACTTAATCTGATCGGGAGAAATGGCATCTTCAAAGAACATATGTAGTCGTAAAGAAGATCTTGAACCTGCTCGCTTAGCAAAGACACGACAAAGCTATCAAGGTATTATGCTAAGTCCCCAAGTGAGTTCTTAGCGCCGAGTCATCTTCGGTGCATCGTTAATTAAGCTGCGTGGCTCATTAGATATTTTATCGTGTACGAGCCTTAACTTGACAGACTGCTGACCTCAGGTCGAAAGTTGTCTTAACAGTTACATAAAATCATCTGAGAAACGCGTTTATCGACAATCCCCGACATAGGCAAATCTATTAATTTTTAATGTAATTTCTCATTTATTTTAAACTACTTCTATACTGATGCTCGTTTTATACTGATATCTCAAACTTAAAGCTGAAAAAATTGAAGTTGATCAAAAACTTTTCAATCTTGAGATTAAATATTTTTTTATTAAGAATGTACTAAAAAATGTAAAATAATAAAAATTATTTTTCATAGACAGACTAAATTAAGAAGCTAACAGATTATCTAAATAAATAAAAATCAGATAGTCTACTAAAGATCTATATAATTTTTATTTTAATACTCTCTCCATTTTTAAATGTGCAATAATTTTAATATTCACAAATTTTTCACATTTATAAATACATATCTATACACATTTTTTTGCACTTGCAAATACGCAATTAAATGTAAAATACACTAAGCTCTTACCAATAAATATACTTTCGTGAAATAAAACGTGAAATATATCTTTTACTTCACAAAGAGATGAAAAATATCCAGTTTTTGAAATAAACGGCATAATTATTTATTTTTTCTACATTATTATTTTATTAAATACCATACATTACGCTAAAGATATCTTGTAGAAGGTATGACGCTGTATGAAAATGTACTCAATGTTTGACGAGTACATTAAGTACTCTTATTAATTTGAAATATTATTGCAATATATTTGAGATGAAAGAGCTCCTTTTAAACTTGAAGAAAGAAACCTGACCGGCGATCCACATATATGCGAATCTGCGAGAGCTTGCTTTCTCTTGCTCGGCTTGATCTAATGGAAAACATGGGGATTGTTACTTTCCGGAAATAACTGGCCCCATTCCAATTATATGCACTTGCGCGAAAGTATCAATAACATCCAAGAGCGCTTCCGCGATTAAGTAATAAAAGAATACAAAGAATAAATATAAAGTCGCCATAATGAGAAAAGAAGTATAGATTACATAACAAAGTGATTTCTGCAATCCTTTAGTAACAATCTTAATTTGGAGTAAGAGTGCTTCAGTGGAATTAACTTAAACGATCACCTAATTTTCAGGTTTGTATATGTATATGTATATTAAATTTACATATAAATGTACATATAAATGTAAATTTACATATGTATATGTAAATTAAATATATTAATTAATTTATATGTATGTTTATGAAATAATTATATATATAAAATAACATTTTTATTAAGAATTTTTGAATTTTTTAATAGATTTATATTTATGCGTAGATAGACATTTGAAGAATATTAGATCAGATTGTTCTAGTACTAAACAAAAATTGTAAAATAAAAGATAAGTCTTAAATATATCAAAATATACTTTTTTGATATTTTTTTAATGTACCTTTAAATATTTCTCCAGCTTTTGTCTATTCGGGTAGTTTTATAAGTTAAAGTCATACATACTTTAACATTAATTTACGTTACCTTAATCATTAATTTTAATCTTTACCATTTTTCCGGGTTTCCGTAACATGCTTCCATGACTCCGGAACAGATAATTTATTTGTTTATTTTGATTTATATATTTGTCACCGACAAATTATATTCCAACCTCATGTATCCATGACCTACGCGAGTTCGCAAATCGGCACGGACATTCCAAGACTACCTGTTTGGACCGACCGAAGAATCAGATAACGTCCGTTAAAACTGGTTATACCGACATGGTGTGTTACGATCCTGCGGCGCGATACGGAAGATAAACACCGGATAGAAGTCCATCGCGCCTTCAGGTACGGCGACTGACCTCCTGAACTCGATGGCCGAGAAGGAGAAAATATACCGACCGCTTCCATGCTATTTTTTTCTTAATCGTCCGTTCCACTAATTAGCAAAACTCACGGAAGTACACGGGGTTTTCGGTGCAAAACGCATAACTCTCTCTAGTGAATGTGAAACACGTAAAAGAAATGGAACAATTTCAATATTATAGCTATTAATTCGTAATAATGAAGAGTGTACATAAATGTATATTTATATATGCATGGTGAGATTGGCGTTAAATGGAAACGTAAAAATACGTGTATTTTAAGTGAGTTTTTTAAAGCGATCTTTTTAGAAATAAAGTTACGTATAAAAATATTTTCCATCGTATTTTCTACTTCTTTATTATCGCTATAAACTTTCCGATTGTACCATTTATTATTAGAAATATAAGAACTGCATGAGATACATAATTTATGAGATACATAAAAATATCTTATAAATTTGTTATAGTAAATACTTTACATTCAATGAAACTTGTTCAATTATTTAATTTTTATCAAAAATTTATTATTTACTAATAAATTTAACACATATATTATAAATTGAAACTACTAGTATTTTTATATATTTTAAAAAATATTTAATGTCTTACTGGAATATCTAGTTTTAATTAAAAATTATACTTAACATTTATTTTTGAAGAGAGGACACACACACACACACACACATTCGAAGAACGTTGAAGATAATTGTTCACGAACAAAAAAGAACGTGTACACGTGTACGATAAGAAGATTAGCATTACTGTATCGCGCTTTAATCGTCAATTTGCATATTCATATAAGATTTATAGTGCACCGTCAATTTACATATTCATAATTGAGTTGCTCGAGATAAAATTACAATCTGTTCCTGATTGACTTCGCAAATGTGCCGTTTTAGCGAGAGATAGGTGATACCAGGAGTCCTATACCTGCATGTAACGTCTGCATAATCACATAATTGAAGTCAATTGACAGTTGCGTTGTAACCGCGATAATGACACCGACCGCAATCGCAGTTGCTAAATATGCTTAATTGGTGGGGTAACGTAAAACGTATCTGGACGGTACTTAACCCCGAGCGATTACGAATTGACTATCGTTCGACTTCCTCTTGCGGGTTTGCAGCCGAACACGAGAAGAAGGGATTCCCCGCGCGCGAAAACAATTTTTCTCGCGCGCGGTCAGTTAAATTGTGAACGTTACGTAAACGTCGAGCCGGATCGTGTAAGCGCGCTATCGAGAAACGGAATTGCATCTCGCCGGAGAGTTGTTTGACGTCTATTTAAGAGTTTGCGTCACGAGCGAACGGTATTGTTCCCCCCGCGGAGCGTTAAATGCTTTTCGATTAATGCCTACCAGATGATTTGCACGGGAGTATCGGATGCCCTTTTAACCACGGATTCCTCGGCTGAGCTTTCTGTGGGAGATACCTTATTCGGAATAAAATGTGTATCGTGTGTTTCGCTGTAATGAGATTCTCACGAGATGGACACTCCCATTCAACTTTGAACATTTACTTTGAAGAAGAGTTTGAGTTTTAATCGAAGTTTGAGCACTGATGATGGCTTAAATTAAAGTCGAAACGTTATTATTGTAATAACAAATGGATTAATTAAATTATTTTCTGTTACAATATATAAATAAACTGATAGTATATAGTACCGGCTAAAATTATATCATCTTTAGGTTTTTAAGTATAACTTATTTTAAAGTGCACGGATCTTTATCAAATCATAATATGTTTTGATAGTAAGTATAGCTCATTGAAGAAATAACTTTTTATCAAATAATGAAAAACACAATAACTTGTGAAAAATTAATTTTATTTAAAATTTCCAAAATATGTTAAATTTAATAATAAACTTTGAACCATTGTTATAATAATAAATATTTTGAAAATGAACACGAAACTAAGTTATAACTATAAAAAAATTAATGCGCCATGAAAAACAAAGAAAGCACAAAGATGCTACTTTGGGAAAAATTAATAAAAAATTCGAAAATCATGGTGTATTTTTTCAAATCTTATTATACTTCATGTACACTTGAAAGGAAGTACACCTCCTTCCAAGTGTCTACTGTAAAATTTTTAGCGCATTCGATGTACTATGACGAAAGTTCTTTGAAGAAAGAAGAAAAAGGTGATATAATTTTGGTCGATATATAAAATTTTCCACGCAAGATGACTCCGTGTTGATTCTTATTTGTCCTTAATTATTTTCCATTTTACTGTAATATTATTATTATCTCTCTCTCAACTAAAATTATCAAATTGTTTATTTTAAAGTAAATATAATAAGTAATTTTAATAATTTTTGAAATAATTTTAAAGTGGATTTAAATTATTAACATTTGCTAATTTTTATAACTAGATTTAATGTGATTCGAGGAAAGTTTCACACTTGTTATGGTAAACTATTATTCCTTATAACATTATTTATTGTTATTACTCGTAAACATCAACATTAACAGTGACATTACATCAATATTATAATTTCCGACTCAATATGTGCAACATGTATTATGTTACATTCATATGTTACACGTAATTTACACAAGTTACATTATTAAATAGACAATTACAATGTTGATATAATATTACTGTTTGTCAAATAATTAAGTACACGTGTTGATTAATTAACTAACTTCTAAATTTGGAATTTAAAAATCTGTTATACAGCACAGTGTAAAATTTTCATTAAGAAAGTATTGTCTAGTCAGATGGATTGAGACACCCACGCAAAGAAATGGGAATTGCAACATTTATTTAAGTGTCATTTATTTATTTAAGGCTCATTTATTTAAGTGTCAGCACATTAAAAATTGCTATGTAGAAAACTTTCCAGCGTACGACTTTGAGGCTATTAGCATACGAAATTGTACAGTCGTACTTGTTTGCAAGAGAAAATAGAAGCAAAATTAAAATTGTCGAAGCAATCGATGATCTTACACCACAGTAGCAGTAATCATCCTACAGATAAATCAGTACACATTCGGTGTCATAAAAGCTAGATCGTAACAAGACCGGTTGAACTACTCGATTTCTATGTAGGTGGCACAGATCGAAATTATCGATAAACAGTAGCGAAATAGCGTTGTAGAGAAATAGCACGAGAAAATCAATTGGTCTGTGACAAACAGCTATACACAATTGCATTGAGCAAAGATCTTTTATTTTAGATTATTGGATTAAACATACATATTAATCTATAAGAGAGAAATTTTCCGTCCGTTCATTTTTAACACATAATACACAATAATAACAAAAAATATACATTTATAAACTTGTAAAGTAAACATATTTTATAAAATAGCTGAAAATTTGATTACTTGCATGATTCTCGATCAATGATATATTTAGAATATCGCGTAAATAAATGTTTCCGTGAGAAGAATTTAGCTGGAATTCTTCGAAAATAATACAGTTACATTTATTAATGTTAGAAAGAGTATTTAATAAGCGCCTCAATTGTTGATCATACAAGTACAAATGACTATTATTTTGAAAGGCTATATCACTAAACCAAGAAATCAATCGAATTGTGTTGGACCTTTTTCATAATATTTGTTTTTATAAATTTATGTATGTATACTTTCTTTATTATTTCCTAATAAAAATAACGGGCTTCTACAATAGTGTTTAATTTATTTCATTCGGTCTATTTATTACAAACTAAGTGGATACGACACACAATTTATTGGGTTCTAACGTGCTATTTTATTTGAATAAGATTAATCTATAATCCACGACTACCTAAGATGTGAGGAATATGCAAATCAAGATTATAAATTGAGAGTGACAAGGATTTTAATTGACAATATTATATTATCTCTAATTATGTGCAATCGCATGTATATTAAAAAATATTTATCTTTGCATCGTAATCAATCACATTGTAGTCAATATTAGCTATTTACTTTGTGTGTAGACTTATTAATTCTGCTACATATTTATATATGTTTAAGTCAAATTAAATCTACTTCTTGTTGAGCCTGTTTGTATGAATTCTGGCCGCACTTTAGTCAGAGATTGATATAAAAAAGAGAAATTCCTGCTGTTGTCGACTTATCATTGTCGAGATAATGTATATGCTGTTATTGCTCGTTACTGAAACACGTCTAGGCACTTTTACTTTTATATAATATATTAATTTGTTATATATATATATAAACATTTGTAAGTAATGATCGTGCGCGCACATCAATATAAATTCTTTTGCGCGTGCTTACAACACTCCTGTTTACGTTTAAAAAGTAGTTAAGACAGATAATAGATAAAATAAATAATTGCTTAGTATAATTATAGATACGGTCGTTCGTATTCAATATAATACAAAAAGTGTCCCTGCTGTGTGATAAAGCGACGATCTTTAATAACACAACATGTCGTACGCCGCAAGTATCAAGGTCACATAACAGCTAACATATTTTCTCCGAAATATAACGAGCGATAAAATCAATTTGCAATATTCGATTTCTTGCAAAAAAAACTAGTCGTAGAAACGGACGTTTACAACAAAGTATAAAATAAAGTATAAAGAGTTGACGCGCTCGTTGTAGTAAAATATATCCTATTATTCTCGTATCTAATAACACAAATTATTTGGTTGGCTTATTTGAAGTGTTATCCCATCGTCGGGACGTTACACGAATGACAAGGTGACTTTCTCCGTATAACAAAGCCATGACAAAAGTCACATGGAACTCGAACGATCGAAATCATTCAACGACCGCATGAATAGACTCGATTAGCCTTGCGTAATTTGTTGTGTGCGTGTGGACTACTTGTTTTACGAGACTCCGATGTACAGTGCCAGTGACACAAATGGGAGTTTAAATACTCGGCATGCTGTCTCTCAATGAGAACGGTTTCGAGTACTACCTACGTGAAGTTAACGGTATGGAAATATAATACGTGTACACACACGCGCGCGCGCGCGCGCATATGGTTTATGTGCAATCGAATCGCTGAAGGCGAAAGCATTGTTTGTACATTTTAAAACTCTCTTCTGTCAGAAAATATAGGATTAAAACGAGGCAAGATGTTATGCGATTCTGTTGAAGCAATTTAAATTCGACTTGTGTGCAGAATTGCATGTTATTCGTGACATAAAGTATAGTTTCAAAATGTTTTTAATACACATTCAACATAATCAAACTATCTCTATTATATTTCAATTAATTGAAAAACGGTCTGTTTTTATTTTTATCTTTGAACAAAATTTGATCTAGTCTTATTTTTTAAATAAACCTTAGAATAAAACTTGTACGAAAAAGAAAAAATTGATTATGGAGGAAAAGAATTCAGATTGAACAAGGAAACTGAAGTTTAAGTAAAAAATGGGACAGTTTTAAAACACGTTGTATGAGCGACGTATTCATGTTGTGGTTAAACACAGCGCTGTGTTTACGATCAATTAAATTTCACTTATATGTCAAACGAAATTACAAGGTGTGCTTTTGGACAGCATCGTCGATAATTAAATTATTGACAGTTATGCATCAATGAGTAATAGTTATTGCCAACAGTGACATATTTTAACAAACATTGAAGATACATTTTTATAAGATTTAGTATCTGTTTTCAAAATTTTAATAGAAAGAGAATTTTGATCTAATTTCCAAAAGATTTAAAAAATTTATCCAAAAGATTTAAAAATTTCTACTGTTTTATGAAAAGATAGGACATATTTTTTTCAATTATTATAATTGAAAAAATAAAAATAAATAAAATAATAAAACGGAAACAAAGTTCCGGCTATCTTTCATTTTTTGAACAAGTTCTTATAAATTTTAAAAAGCTTTTTTTGAAAATTTAATGTTTTATGACATTTTATAGTAAAAAGTTTTATTAAAAAGTGTTATTAAAATTGAATGGGGATGGAAATAAAATTTATTTAGTTATTTATGTTTTTTAAATTATTTATAATTTTTGTATAACAATAATTGTGGAAAAATTGTGGAAATTTTAACGTATGTTCAAATTGGTATTAAACGTGTAATCGCAAAATGTTTTTGAGACAAATTAAAAATTCTATAATTCTTTCGAGAAAAACTTTTCGAGAAATTACTATTAAGATTGTCAAAACAAAGTCGTTTATAAAAATATAAACAAACTCGACAGATTTTTTTTTATTTAATTGACGATCATTAATAATCTTAAATTACTATTATTACAAAATTAATATTAATATCCATTGATAAAATTGTTCTTTACTTAAAATTATTTCTCTATTTTTTTTAATTTAAAATTATTTTTCTTTAAAACATCGCGCTGCCCCATTTTCACAAAGATCATCGAGAGTAATTGGTAATTAATTTCGCATGAGTGAGATATCATTCGATCGCATGTACTGGTCATATTAAGACCGCAATCAATTATTGTTACAAATCATTCAAATAATTTGTCTATCAAGTACACGTCTATCAAGACAGAGACATTTGCCAATCGATAAATAACTTGGCGACTTGAAAGCAATTATTCGATATTCCACTCATCGTATTTCAACGTATTCAATTATACGTGATTTATTATTTGATAGCCGTTATGATAATAATTAACACACATCGAGTTTAATGCATTTCGCTTTCGAGCGTCTGCAGAGTATAAACAAATACGTTTTACTTGTATAAACAAACGAGAGTAATTAATTTCGATTTTTAAGAATTGAATGAGACATGATGATATCGTGTGTACATTAACACATTATGTTACAAATATGTTACAAAAACGCAAAATTAGTAAAGATAAATGTCATTGATAACGTTGTTAAATTGATGTTAACGTTGAACGTTAATGTTTTACATCAGTTAATGTAATCTCGATGGAGAATTTTCTTCATCAAGTACATGGTCATGGTTTTCTTTTGTAAGTGATCTGGAACAAGTGCAAGTCGTCAGGAATCTCAGTAATTACAAGATTAGAAATGACTATGTGATATCGAAAGATCACATGATTCGCGGGGTATAAGTAAATCATTAGTATTTTTTTATTACACGCATACGCGTCCTTGTAGGCTAGGGGAGATCATATGTTCACGATCGACAATTTCACTGATCAAACGTGATAAATATCGCAACACGTAATGTCGGACCAAATAAACCAGTTCGCGAAGATATTACTCAACGTTGCTTCATAACTAGAAGTTCTGGTCTTTCTCTTTAATTATTTTTTTCATGAAGATCAAATATATATAAAATATACATATAATCTTTACTTAATTATTCTTTCTTACTCATTAGACATTATGTACTTAACTTAATTAAGCTAAAAATTTATGACAAATATTTATACAATAAATCCAACAATAAAAATAAAATAATAAATATAAAAAATAATATATATTTGTATGACACATACAAATAATACATATTTCTATGTAATATTACATAGTGTATATTAGTGTCTACATTTTATATAGTATATTTATTTATCATATTGTTAATTATATTTCTAAATTATTTTAATACTTTAACATTTTAATATTTTAATATACCTATTAATAATAATCAAACTGTGTAAAAATTTTAAAGATTCCTCATTTTTCTCGAATGGAAATTACATTTGTGTATTATATTTGGTAATATTTAAGAAAGAAGAAGATGGATAAATTGATTCGTTACAGTTTAGCTCTTTATGTCACCCCATTAAACTTGAAAATACTGGAAAACTGTAACTGGTCTAATAATCTATCACCGGTCAGAATAGCCTAATCATTGCTCGTAACGTCGCCTCTGCAAACAAAATACGAAGAAAGAAAAAGAGATTTATATTTCATGCGGAAAGCATGTCCCGGACCAGTATTAGAAGGCTATTAACGTCATTTAATGTTGAGATATGAGTCTGAGAACGGAGCAGCAGGTGTCAGCCGGCAATAAACGTCGGTGCTCGGTAATCATTGACCATGCGGATAAAACAAGTCCGATACGTCGCTTCGAGTAACGTGCTTGTTAATGAAATGTCATGGTGCAATTTTGTGTTATACTTTATATGCATTTGCGGATACGAAAGACTGATCGGATCACTCATTCGGTATAAATTTGGATGTAAACCCCAAAAAGCGAATGATAAGTATTCCAATTAGAATTTTAATTATCCTTTCTTTGTGCGACTAATTTTATTCATAGTAATACTTATATCATTTTTGTGACTTTTCAATAATTATATGACATTCTGATTGATATCACTCATGAAAAAATGAAATATATATTTTGCATGTAACTATCCTGACTTGATATGTCTCTGTCTTTCTATATGCTTCAGAAACGTGGGTTGTTAAAGAGACTGACAGACGTAGGATTGACGCATTTGAGATGTGGGTCTAGCGCAGGATGTTAAGAATTCCATGGACAGCGCAGAAAACAAATGCATTTATACTAAGAGAAATACGTCCTGTGAGACGTCTATCGAGAACTTCTTCTTACTGTCTTCTCGAGAATACTTACGTTCTTTGGACATGTGCATCGTAGCGATCATGGAGCAACTTGTCGTTTAGGGAAAGCCAGAGGGTAAGCGGAGACGAGAGCGTTCACCATCGCGTTGGGTACATAACGAAGAAACTGTTGCATTTTGGACAGTTGCTGTTTACAGTACGGGGCTAGAGAGCTATGGAGAAGGATATGATGGCAGGAGCCATACCCAAATTAGTACTACACTGATCTCGTGGATCATAACACATCTGACAAGATATTATGACTAAGAAGAGAAGATCTTGACTTGATATGTCGTACAATCGACATATCAATTTATGTCAATGCATATAGCAATATCAGTTTGTTATTGATTACCAAAAAGCTAACCAAACATCGTTAGCAATGAATCAATAAAATCTTGTAAAGCAAATTATCACAATGCACAATTCAATATGAGAGACATCTTTTTTTTTCACTCGCTCTTTTCCTTTCTTTCTCTTCCTAATTAAATTAAATTTTTTAATTCGCTTCAACTTTAATTTGACTACGCTCGTTTATTTTTTTTTTTTTTCCAGTTAATCAGAGACGACATTCAATCAGTGTCATGTTAATCAATTCATAAAAATGTGTGATTTGACGAGCAAGGTATAAATCAATTCAAGAAAAGAAGAAAAAACGCGTATAACATCAATCTGCGGCACCAATTAATTACAGAATGTGGAGCTTAAGCGGCCGATCTAGCAACATTCTTAAAGCATGCGTATTTCTGGTTTAAGATCTAATCATATCTTATTATGAATTTATTCGTACCTTATTATTATGTCTTCTGAGATTATATCTTCTGAGACATAATCTCGGATAATGCATTATTAATTGTATCATATCTCCTAAAATAAGTACCAATCTTTTACATTACAGTCACAATTACTGCAATCATGATTAGGTGTCGTATTCTCTTTAATGACTTGGTAAGAGATTCTTATTCCAAATTATGTCGAATTGTTATTGTAATGACATAAAAATACAAATATCTAATTTTTATTACTTTAACTAATTATTCCATTAAATGTGCAGCGCTATCAATTTATACACAAAAATATTATATTATTTATATAAATTTGTTGCATTATATTATTTAGCATTATAGCATCGACTCTCATATCAAATCATATATGTAAGTATATAAATTTTTTCCATTCTCATAAATTTAAATGAAGTTAGATCTTTATAGTATTCACATAAATTAATAGATCGTTCTGTAAAATATTCTATTTTTATTTAGAATTATTGTACATCACGAGATCAGAATATATTACCTGTACATTTCAAGAGAAATACTGACGGAGAGGAAAAGAAGACATTGTCGCGTTTTCGCACCTCTCCACTTTTTATGCCATAGATTGCAAAATGCCATCTCCAGAAATGTCCGTTACAATTCTCGCCTGTTCCGGATTGCTGAGATCATGAGGTGATCCGCATCGTGAGAGCGGAGTTCTCTCGAAAGAACGAGGTAAAAGAAGAGAAATGGCGGACCTCGGTGAAGGCTTGATTTATGTGTCATTCCGCGGAACGACACACCCGCTCAAGTGTGAAACAAATAAATTTCAGGTGAAGTGAGGCGCGCCGCGAAAATGCGCACGCTAAGAGCAACTTGGCTCGGTGATTTATTAATCGGCGAGATGAGAAACAGAGAATCAAATTGTGGTGAGTAGAATTACGCGGAACACAGATCTCCGTCATTATTCTTCTCCTTGATTACACAACTAATCTGTAAAATTAGATGAGAAATGTATACCTTTAAAGTTTTCTTCAATTCATAAAGATGAAAAACATGGTGTTTTAGCAAATACAAATTAAGTGGCGAGATGTTGAGTCAAAAAGAGAGAAATATATTCGTGAATCAAATATAATATTTGACTGTAAAATATATTAACTGTCCATAAATTAGTAAATAAATGGCTAAACATATACAAGCTGTCTTCGAGTAATCGACGAGAAAAACGTAATTCTTTATGCCAAAGTAAGTAAAAAATTTAGAATAAAATCTTAAAAAAAAAATTCAGTTGTTCAGAAAAAATAACTTTAAATTAGGAAATTAGAAAATTAATAATATGTTTGATCTTAAATAATTTTTAACGACTGTCATCGTCAAACTAATCTATTTAATAAACACAATATGTTTATAAAAATATATTTTGTTTATAAAAATATATACATATTTTGGAAGAATAAAAGTGATGTTGACTTTTTGGTTATGATTTTTTTAATAACTTTAATTATTTTATAAATAAAGTAAAATAATTAAAGTTATTAAAAAAGTAGCACCAAAAATTATTTTTCTGTAACGATTACTTGAATAATTGACTCCTCAGACACGATTAAAAATTATTTTTTTCGATGTAATAATTATGCGATTTGGATATTGAAATCGAATTATGTTGTACAATTCTAATATATGTAGAACACACACACACACACACACACACACACACACACACACACACACACACACACACACAATTTGCAATTAAAAATTTAATTCCGCAATAATATATCACAAAAAATATAATGACAAGAATCGTGAAATCTACAAAAATTATGAATTTCTTTTTAAAAATAAAAGTTTGTTCTTTGAAATATGGAGCACGTAATCGAAAACTCATACGAAATTGAAGGACAACCGCTTCTGAACGCATTATTAATCAGTGTCAGCGCGTTGCAAGATTCGTTTCTCGTTTCTGATGAAGTACAAAAATAAATTACACTTACGAAACCTTCGATCACTTCAAGCTACGAAAGGAAATACTTGGCTTCTTAAGCAGCTATTTTTTTGTCAATCTATGGCATCAATCACAAATCAATCGTAAAAATTAAATGTAATTGTATTAAAAATAATTAAAGTTACATATAATCAGATTGACTAAATTATTATATGAAAAAAAATCTTACATGTGATAAAAGTGATTAAAAAATTATGTGATTATTAAATAAATATTAATTTTTTATTGTAAAAACTAATTAGAGGCATAATTTTTATGTTTTTAAGTTTATTAAACAATAATGATAACAAAAGAAGTACTTCTTTTTTTTATTTTTTTTGTAACTATTAAGCGTTCACAATTGACGGATAAGTATAATTGATTATATTAATTAATTGACTACACTGATTGATTGATTGATTATGCCATTCACTCCTACAAAATTTGTACAAAACAAAGCTTGCCATAGATATATTCATTTTCTCTACGTCTAACAGTATATATAAAATTAGACTACTCTTGTGCAAAATTTTCTTCTTGTCGCCTAGAATTATAATCTGCAAAAAGAACGCTCTATTTCCTATCAAGATTGAATAGCTACTTTTCGTAATGACTATCGATAACGTTGATAGAGACGGTATATCTTTCCTTGATATCTCATATTCTTTTAGATAAAAGGAATTAATTGAAAACTAAAATTTTTATAAATTTAAAGAATATAATATTTCAATATATTAAGACAGAATCTCAAGGAAATTTTTGTCGGCAAAAATAATTATTAAGTTGCATTAATATCGAGAAAATTGCGTTTTTATATTATTGAAAAAATGACAAGTCACAAATTAGATATTTAAATTGAGTGCAGAAATACGATTTATGCAAGTATGAACGTTTTGATTGATCTAAATTCAAGGATAATAATAGCATAATAAATATGTATGTATATATATGTATTTTTTGCTATTTCATTGATACTAATTATTCTAAAACTGTGTAACATTCTATCTAACAAAAGTAATATTTCTATTACACTATATGTATACATTTTATTATTGTTTTATTTCTCGCAAACTATAATGACTTCAAATTAATGCCAATTAGCAATCTCCGACGGAAATACTTGAAACTGGCAATTAAATAATCGCAGAACTGGAATATAAAACGGAACATAATGATATAATCCACCATTTTTTCTAGCTGTGTTCTATCGGAAATGTATGCTAATAATTATTAAATTAACCGCAATGAGACACCGTGCATCAATGTATATACTTGGCGGTAGCAAGTTCCGATATTCTAACAGTGTATATAAGATAATTTAACGTTATATTATCATCGAGCGCTAACGGTTCATGAATATTCCTTTAATCGGTATTCCTTTAATCGACATTCTCTCAAAAGTAAAACAAAAGTATCGAGGAAATGCAGACGGGAGAGGTCGGAAGCAAAAAGCTTAATCTTCTCACGTGAACTTGTTGCGTCGTTACTTGGTAGTGCTTTTTCTTCTTCCTCAAGGATAATGGATGGAGTGGCCGCATGTTTGCCTACCTAGTAAATGTAAACGTTGCAATCGTCGCTTTGGTTTCCGCTTCATCATACTCGTATTAAATAGTTTTATACGTACCCGCTGTATATGGTACATTATTGCGTATAAATCGATGCAACATACATATGATGAAGTATAGAAAGTCAGGTAATTACTATTATTCAACAAAAATCCAACTTTTGCATATATATTCCATTTCTCCACATCATCGAGTGCTTTACACTATCTTGATTAAAAAGAGGATTGCTACATTCATACAGAGTGTTCTAAATTTAATACTATATTTAATTCACTGTCTAACAACTAATTTAACGATAAATTTAAATTTACCTGTGAATTTTGAAATTTTATTTTTTATATAATTAATTCCTTTCATCTAAAAAAATTGTATTAATTTTTAAAAAGATTGAAAATTTGATGACTTCTTAATACCACAGTTGCAATAAAAAGTGGTATTTCAAAATAAAAATGATTGTAAATTTCTTAGTTAAAGAATCTATAAGTAATAATAACAATTTTGATACGTTCTATATATGTATATAAAGTAGATCATATGTGTAAAATAAATGAACGTAACTGTAAAAAATTTATTATATAGGGTCATCCAAATGTGACGCCTAGATGGCAACACTGTATAATTTTTACACGTTGTGTTTTTTTCAAATGACAAAAGCTATTTTGCGTAGTAGAAGGTAGGGCAATTTCAACCATGGAAAGATATACATTGCAACAACGAGTTTTCATTATTCAAACCTATTATGAAAATGGGCGTTCTTTGAAAAATACTCATCGCAAAATTTGTAATTTTGAATGCTGAGCGATACCAATCAATGTTGAGTGACTTTTTATGGCCACAATTGAATCATATTGATGTGTCTGATGTCTATTTCCAGCAAGACGGCGCCACATGTCACACAACTCGAAACAACATTGCTTTTTTGCGATCGAAATTTCCTCAACGAGTAATTTCAAAAAATGCAGACTTCAATTGGCCTCCAAGATCCTGTGATCTAACACCATTAGATTTTTTTTTGTGGGGTTTTTTGAAAAGTCAAGTGTATTCAAACAAGCCACAAACAATTAGCGATCTAAAGAACAATATTCAAGTCGCAATTGGTGAAATAACTCCAGAAACATGTCGAAAAGTTATTGAAAATTTTGATGTTCGAATTGATGCCTGCAAAAACAGTCAGGGTGGGCATTTGAATGATATTGTGTTCCACGTATAATTGCCATAAATCATACTTTCAATAAAAAAAAAAGTTTGAAAAAAATACAAACAGTTTGTGTTTTATTAAGAAAAAACATGTAGGCGTTCTTTTTGGATGACCCTATATTAGTATAGACAAGCAGTTTTGTCTGTTAGAAGTTTTCAGCATCATATCATGTATATATACATATGTGTCTATTAATATGCGTTTAATATATACGTGTAATTAACATGCATGTAATTAATTTTATATTATAATTATGTTGTCTCGTTATAATTAACGATTGTAATTAAATATCGTAATACTAAAATGTGCGACAAACGTGCATGACTTTTCTCTTCTCACATTCTATAATTACATATTTTACTGCTTACACTCTATCTATTTAATTACACACATGACAGATTTCACAACGCTGTAAATTATATTACGAGACGTTATCGCCAGGTTTATTACCTTCACAATCATCGCGCGACACTTGATAAGACAAGAAAATTGCAGAACAAAATAACAAATAGGGTTTGTCTTACGTTAGGTATGCTTCAAAGAAATGTCAATATTTTATCTCAATAGTTTAACATTTTAAAGTAACTTTGTATTGAGACAATCGATAGATTTATATCACGTATCTCGCATTTTAACGACTGAATCTTCTAACTGGAAAAAAAACCAATTTATATAAAACCCAATGTTAAACATACATAGGATACATAAATATAACATACAATATATAACACTTACATAATACTTATATATAATACATACATCTCTTGCTGTTGAATAACGTTGTACTTTATTTTTCAGACAGGAAAATTTCTCGTGACCAATGAAGAGATTCCAGCCTAGCTCTGTACGGAGTTTATTAGAGTGCGTCCTCAAGAGATTGCTATGTACACTTTGTACGTCTTATTGCTGTGCCGCAAGCGACATTCGTGCTTACCGTTTTAGAAGCGGAGCATATAAAACCGCGTTGAAGAGAGTATTTAACATACTCAACGCGCGGGCGATAATCACTCATCCTGCGCTTTCGCATTTGCGTACCTACGCAAGATCATCCGTCGACGGCTCCCGGGCACCTCTTATGCGAGACTTACAGCGAGACTTTCACCTCACTTAGGATAATAACGATTTTTAAACGATTAAAGTGATAACAATTTTTCCCTTGAGACGGTAAGAAAAGTTTCTCAGATCATTTTGAGAAATCCATAAAGATATCTTTTTTTATTACCAAAAAAATGCAAATACTTTAGATAAAAATTATTTTGACTCTCGACAGTTTTACAGTCGAATTTGTATGAGAACTCAACAGTACGCTTTGCGGCATGTACCAAATATTTTCAAATAAAGAAAGATATCTTTTCTTTATTACAGAAAAATGCATACTTTAGATAAAAGTTTCTTTTAACTCTCGACAGTTTTACATTCGAACTTATATGAGAACTTGATATTACAATTTGCGGCATGTACCAAGTATTTTCAAGTAAAAAGAATTAAGAAAATAACTTTAATCTCGCTACAGCGGGAAAATCGCAAGAAAATTGTTTCCATGGATGTGTGCTACTTCCTTCACATTTAAACATGCAATCAAAGCACTGTTACGACGTTATAACCAGCAAATCAGTTTTGAAATCTTCTCGAACACAAAATTTTGTGAATAATATCTATAAATTGAGTATTATATACTAGACTATAAAATAAAAAACTGTGAACATTGATATTTGTTTATTTGTGAAAATTAATCCAAAACTGTAAACTTTGTATTGAGACAATCGAAAGATTTATATCACGTATCTCATTTTTATCGCTTATTTAACTTTTAACGACTATTTAACTGACTCTTCTAACTGGAAAGAAAAACAATTTATAAATAAAACCCAATTAAACATATATAAGATATACAAATATAACATACAATATATAACTTACATAATACTTATATATAATACATACATCTTACTTGTTAGATAATGTTGTACTTCATTTTTCAGACAGGAAAATTCCTCGTGACCAATGAAGAGATACTTATTATTTTATAAACATTTAGTACATTTTGAGATTCTGGAACTAATTTGAAGATACTATTGTGAAATATTATTTTAAAAAATATATATTCTATACTGTTCCCATTATATTATATCATATAAATGTCTTAAAATTAAAATAAAGCGTAAAAAAATGTTTCGAGATATCAATATAAATAGAAAAAATAAAAATCAACATTTTACAAACTGACAATAAATCAAATCGTAAATGTCGGAGCTTCTGAGGGATTTAAATTAAAATCACAATTATAAGCGGAAACAAAAAGAAGAAAAATGTTTAATTTTTTAAAGTAATAAAATCAGTTTGATCAACTTTGTAGCTTATGTTTCAGGAACATTAATCGAAGACAAGTTTGTGCAATGATACAGCGGGCCAATGAAGTATGTATATGTACTTTCGAAGGAAATTCACGGTAGTACGCGAGATCACGCATCTGTGCTCCAATATTAAACGCAGCTCCCGGAATGGTGTAATCGTGCGCGAACGGCATCAGATTATGTGGCCAGAGAAGAACGATCTCTCGGACATTTTATTTTCTTTCCTTCCTTCTTTCCTCTCATTTAACCTTTCGCAAACCCGCGGCTGCGGTGATGGCGGCGGTTTCAAGTCTTTCCGGCCAATCGTTTCGCTTGTATCTCGTCGTTCTATCTGCACTTCGATGCTTATTAAAGCGTCGTAACTTGTTATTTGCGTGCGTTAAGCGCGTGTGCATGTATAACGATGCAAATTGTTCTCGTGCTCGAAGGCAAGGGAACTCTCAGTAGCACAAACACACCCACTGAAACAGATTTGCCTGCAATTTTCCCACTATAACGAGCTAAGGTGTTACAAAATTATCTCTATTTTCGCTTCTTTTATTTAAAAGTAGGATATTTGAGGTCTCGAAATAATGATAAAAAATATATGTATGTATGTATATGATATATGTAAAAAAATTATAAGTTTCAGATCTCGTTATTGTCTAATTGTTATTTAATTCAATTTTATTTCTTTATTATAGTTACTCTCCCACGCAATTGCCCAGTTTTAAAAGCTTAAAAAGGAGGGTGATATTTGACGACAAACTGGCTATATAATTTTTTTTATTTAAATTTACAACGTTTCAACCATTGGTTCTGGTCCTTTTCAAGTCCGATAATATATTTTCAAACAGCGTTACGTACTAAAGGAAAAGATATTACACTATTATTGTATCGTGCTACAGTTTTATAATATATTAATTTATAACTTACAAAGGCTATGTGTCAAATAGAGTCCTTATATAAAATAAAAAAGAATTAAGTCTTAAATAAAAAAAGAAATTATATAGCCAGTTTGTCGTCAAACATCACTCTTCTTTTCGGATTTTCAAATCACTGGCAAAGAGAAGAATTTTTCATAAAAGTCTTCTCTTAAAAGACTAATTTCTTTTTAGGTGGATTTTTGTTTTCTTTCGCAACCTACGACGTACGGTCCAGCGAAAAGCTGGATGAAACGAGTCGTCCTTGTGCAATACGAGATATATCGTTTTAAATATAGTGGCATGACTAAGTTACAAGAGCGTCGCGCAATTAAACGCGCGATTTACGCCGCGAGTTCACCAGATCCTGGAGATCTTCTTTTCCACATACACACGTAGATCCAGAATAATCGAGCATAATTAACAGCGCCTCGTTTAACGAAATGTTCATTACGCACGGCAAAAATTTATCTCTTACCGTAATGAGATGTTAAATCAACAATTTTATTTGACGGCGCGACTATCACTGTACTTTGATAAGATAAAAATTAAATTACAAGTATACCCTCGACGATCGAAAATCGCGATTTCCCTCGTTGTAATCCGTTAAAAATAACTTCAAGATCGAATTTTTCACTGAGACTTTTTTTACAATATTCTTATCATTATTTACAATATTATCCTTATTTACGGTATTATTATTTATAGTTCCTCTTCCTGCCATCAAATGTGTTATTTATTAAAACGGTAGAAATATAAATTTCAAAAATTACACACATGAAAAGTTTTTAAAGTTGTTTTAAATCTGAAAAAGATAAATTTACAAAAGTATTTCAATCTCTTCAAAACGCTTTATCAAAATTATCTTGAAAACTAAATCCATTACTTTATAAAGTTAACTTTATGTGAATCAATCGATATATCACAATCTGCTTAAGGGAATAGTGAACACGTGAGTATTCGTAGAAGCTGCTGAGCAGAGGCATTTGAAGATACCCGCATCTTAGTGCCTTTCTCATGCTCCATGAGGATAATCACCTGCTCGTCTAAGATGCACTTGAAAACGTGCTTATACGTTAAAGTATGCAGCCATCTATTTCTCACGTACAAAGGTCTTCGTCCTATCTGACTAGTCCCATCTTGCCGGTCACAATGACAATTTACCGTACTCGTAAAAATTTGACGCGAGTGAATACTAAATTTTATTTAATAATCTAATATTTTACCTAATTTTATTCGTACAAACTGTGTCTTTAATATAATTACACCGACAAAGTAAGCCGAGAATTTTTGTGGTGCGTCCTAATTTAAAAAAATACCGTAACATAACGTAATTCTTTAATCTAATAAGTGTAATGATTTATGCGATGTGCTAAATTACAGGAAGAAAATATGGTAGTAAAAGTTACAATTAACTTCTTCTTATCCTGCAATATATATTATATCAGAAATATTATTATATACTTTATTTTAAAATATTATAATTTATTTTAAATATAGTTTATTTTTTTAAATATTATATAATTTCTATACTTTATAAAATTATTATCGTGATTACACATATTAAATATATTTTATTTATTTAAAATAATGAAATTCCATTAAAATAAAAAAGAAATCTTATAACGTAAGTATAGTTATTCTTATGCAAATTATAGACTTTGCTATAATGATATATCGTAATGATATTATAATTTCTATATCATTATAATAATTTTTACATAATAAAAGATTGCTAACTAAGCATAAGCTAATTATACATTGTAAGATTTAATATGTAGTATTCTTAAATATTAGTATAATTTTTTATAATATACATTGTAATTTTTTACTAATATAATTAGCAAAAATTGTATTCATGTATAATTGATTATTAATTGCAAATATTATATCACTACATTCCAGTTTTACAACAAAATATGAAAAGAAATATATTTTTTTATACATTATAATTTATGTGTTATAATATTATCTCCATATATCTTTTTCACTTGTCTTCAACTTCTTCTCTTTCGACATCTTTTAATTTCTCAACAATTTTTAATCTAAATATATTTCCGCGTTTATTGCATGTAATTACAAATTATATTTGTGCAAATTATTTTATTGCGTTGTTGCTTCGGTACAACACTTCAGAATCAATTGCGAGTTGTCTCACGATCAAAAGTAACATGTCAGTCAATCGAAGCTACTTATTCAAGTGCAATAGAAGAATTCTAAAGTACTGTGATTGATAAAAAAGGATTAATATGGAACACGTTGAATCAGTTACAACAGGATATTTACCTTTCCCACGTGAAATGCGCCACGCAATGCATCTTCGTTAGAAATTCTCATCTCGTGCGGTATGCAATGTCAAGAGCACATTGTACAGATGAGGAGAGCATAAAGATTATTCTAAAGTGCATCGAAGGTAAACGCTTTCGAAAAACCATATCCGGAATTGTCGTGGGTCAAAAAGGTAATAAGATTTTCTTCACATTGCAACATAAAACTCATTTATCTTCGACGTTAAATTATATCCTTGGAACGTTTAATTAAAAAATAGTTAGCAGAAAAGCATGTAATTGCGTACATCTCATTGCAAACAACTATACAAACATTTTAATGCAACATTTCAAAACTTTCTTATAAATGTTTCTCGAACGTATGTCATTTCTTGTTTAAGAACATTATATTATCGAGTATTATATGTCCAGATTATATTACACGTCTTTATCACACAATTACTGCATCATTATTACGTAAGACAAAACCAACGACGTGATCTCACAAGTATAGAAAATATATCAGGAAGTTCAGTGACTCAGCTGTCTTTTTATCTCGGCATCTCCCTTCCGCGTGTCATCTGCGATCGCCACCAACTGAGGCATCGTCCGCGAGGTTCAAACGAGAGGATCTCCGAGGTGATGAGAGAACGTAAATCCGACGCCGTTCGCGACGGACTTAATTAGCGTCGTAATTTACATAGCGTTACGTTTTTTGGGCTGGACGTTAATTTAACCCTTTCCCATGATCTCGCGATGCGTGAATCCGTTGCGCGGTCGCCTCGTGTTTAATAAAGCACGCCTCTTAATTACACGGCCGACAATTAACTTAACCGCAGCGAGCCGAGCTCGGATGCGGTGCGCCTCGGATCGTCACATTTGTCAGCGGTTAAACGCTGGATCCTAGTTTTAATGGGCGCCCATCTCGCTCACGGGGCACCGTTAACGTCTCCTATCCGTGGGACAAGAGCCAGACGTTCCAGCAGCTACGCTATCTGCGCCAGCAATGTGGAAGATACGTGTCATCCTCGGAGATCGCAACGGAGAGCGTTCGCTGATCTCCAAGATGCCTGTAGAGGAGCGTGAGCTAACCCGGAAGAATATGGTGAGGCAACTCTGTGAAGAATCCGATGGCTTGGTCATCCTGAAACTGGCATAAATCAATCTCGCAAGTGTCGTTGTCCTGTAAAGAAAATAAGATAATCTCGTATAAATCGTGGGTAGCGAAGAGGCGATCTATAGATCATTCTAGGGAACCTTGTTTCCTTGGAGAGCGATTTCCAAGGAATACGATATTATGTATCGTACGATATTATTACCTATTGTATGTATTATGGTATACGCTGCACTCTATCATTTATTTTTAAGGTCACCTGGTTAATTTTAAAAGCATTACCTCTAAACGCACAAACAAATAGCGAGATCAGCTTTGTTTTTCTCGAAAATAAAAAGAAGGAATTTTATTCTTATTTTCTCAAATTGACTTTCCGCATACTATTTTTTTTAGTTACATATCTTTTGATCATACTGCGAATTTAATACATCCGTATTTCAACTGACTTTACTCCGGTCTACTCGATAATTTCTGTTCCGAGATATAAGCCGACATGGATGGATCATAAGTGTTAGTTATGGTACACGTGTGGCCGCCTTTATCGATATTGCACTACATAATCTTTGACCCTCTCGAGAAATATATGTATTACCATCGATACAAGGTTGCCTACTTGCAAGTAGACAACTCTTGGCGCCAACTCTTGCATTTTACTTCTTTCAAGTACGTATAACGCTTTCATAACTGCGTTATAACCGGTTGTATTGTGTTGTATTGTAATTGTGGTGTGCGCATTGGTTAATTCAAATCTCTAAAAATGGTCCCAAAAATATTATTTATTTGGTTATCTTCTCAACAGATATCGTACATATAAAATGACAAAATAATAGTAATATTAAAAAAACGTATAAAAAAAAATATGACATAAGATTTGAAAAATTTCTTTTCTATTATAATATAATTTTTTATATATTGTTTATTAGATAAAAAATAATAGAGATTAAAATTATTGTAAAAAGATCTCACACACACATAACTCTATAACAATACACACACGTGCGCGCGCGCGCGCGCGTACATATGTATATATATATATATATATATATATATATATATATATATATATATATATATATCTAAAAGTTGAATACAGTGTTTCCGTATTAATAACATGTTATTATCAAAAATAAATATTTATAAATCTTTAATAATTGCGCATAATAAATTTATGCAGCAGTCGTGGAACGTTTTATCTTGACTCGATTATTATTAAATCATTGCAGAAATAGCCACGGCATCGGTACTTAATTCCTCGCTAAGCGTCATGTATTTTACGATTTTTCTGTCTCATTCAACAATGACGTATCGAATGCCAATCGATAGTATTGATCGAAGAAATGGTATAAATTAAATGTCTAATTATCGTAATCCGCTGAATAAATATCTCGTCTATATAACGGATTTATACGGAAACTAATCAAACTTTATGAAAGATTTAACAATAAGAACAGCAGAATAATATTTTTTATATATAGAAATATATCGATTTCTCTCTTAAAATTATATATTACTTTTAAAAATATATACTCAATTGTTGTATTATAATTGTGTATTACAATTGTGTAATATAATTTATTGGATACAATTTTGCAGTATAAAATAGAAGAAAACATTCTTCATAATTATTAACCGACACTGAGGATAACTTTATTTCAAGTCAAAACGTTTGTTTTTGTACATTTTTTTATATAATTATATATCATTGCCACTATCATCTAGCGTTGTTCGTTTTTGCCCTTTGTTTGGAATATTGTTATTGAAAAAACATTCTTATTAATCCGAATACAATTATTTTTCCTTTTTCTTTATTACGCGTCAAAAGCCGTAAACAGGTTTTGTAATTTATTTATTGTCTTATTACAGATATTATCATGTTTACATTCCAAGAAATCAATGTTTGTTTCATTTTGCTGTCTAAACGAGTCTTAAAGTCGTAAGTCTCTTCTGACTTCATCGGTATCACGGCGATTAAAGCCTCGGCAGTTATTAATTTATTAATTATTTCGAATGTGTGGATGGAAATGGAAAGCAGGCTTGCTCAACGCGACGCGGCAGGACTCGACACGACGCGTCCTTTCACTTGGCACGAGGATGCCTTGACATTTCGCGGACTGTAACAACGTGTCCGCACGCGACCACGAGGATGGAAAGTCATCAACTTGCTTCGCGTCTCCATATATATATATATATATATATATATATATATATGTGTGTATATATATATGTATATATATCCTTCGATTGCGTGTAACATTCCGTTATACAAATCGACAATTTATTCACAGGAGAATGCCGAAAAATGATCCAACGATCAAACAGATAGAGAGAGATAGAGAAAAGAAATAATCAATTAGAATTAAATAATTTATATAGACAATTTGTTTTATCTTTGCATGTCTTTTACTTTTTAGCGTAGACCAATATAAAAAGTAGAAGAATTAATTCACGACATCAATAAATTTTCTTCAAGAAAAGGGCGCACCTCATTGAAGGAATCAGCGATCGCACATTTGTTTACAACTCGTCGTAATATTGCAAATATGTTGCAACCATGTAACCGTAACATAACACACACATTATATTGCACTTATATTGTCGAGTTGGAAATTATAACATTGATGTTATGTTACTGCAAGTTTGCCGAGTATATTTAGAACAAAACAACACTATCTATTTTTAGGCGAGAAAGATCTCCTCGACTTGCAGAGTTGCAAATCGACTTGCTTACGGGCTTAATCATCAGACACCCACGCTTCTGGTGGCTTTTATGACGGAAATGACGCGGCAACGGAGAACTGACGGAATGACGGCGAGCTCGTGAGACTCTCAAAGGCGAGATTGCGATAACGTTGACGGCGGATGTGTCCGCGAGCGTAAGGATCGTATCCATGAGAGACGTGCGACGTATTCCCTTCAGGATATAGAAGAGAAGGCGAGCGTCTCATTCGTTAGTTAGATAACCTTTACTCCAGCATTAGCCTCGCCCTCGACCTGCCAGCCGGTGAAGATACGGCCACTGTGTTTCTACGGGAGGGAAATTGCCCTTTCGTGATACACCCCATGGTTTTCCGTGCGAATTGAAGATTACCTCGTTTTAACCCTTTACTCTTTTATCTTTTAATCTGTTGAGCAATCGAAATGTTAGAAAAATTTAGGAAAATTTAGGATTTTACATTATACGTGCGCTAAATCTCAATAATGTAGAGAATAGATAGTGTAAAGATAAACACAAGAATAAAAGCGCTTAAAAGAATAAAATATTCAAAATGAACGGAAAAACTTGTTGAAAGAGAAATACAAAATTGATTGACAATTAAAGTAAAGAGGTGAGCTTTGAGTATACAACGCAGTTATAACAGTGCGTAACTTAACATAATAATCTTTAATTATTAATCAATACAGAATTATAAATCAGACAAAGTTAATTAATCGAAATATTTGTAAGAAGAAAAGAATACTTGTAAGAAGAAAAGAACTATATCATAATAATAAAATAAATAAATAAAATATAAAAGAGAAAAAGAAAAATATAAAAAAAAGATTCGAAGTTTTTATCATAAATTTTAGCAATATTTCTTTAAATTTCTCTACATTTTATTTTTATTACAAGAATGATCTTCATGATAGTTCAGTTATTATGATATATTTTTTATTAATTATATTATAAATGGCATATGAGAAATTAATTATTACGTAAAAAGAAATTACTCCTTAATTGCTAATATACAATTCTAGTGTGTTTTGAAGACTGTAACGGTTATAGGGCTTAATCAAAGTTTTTATTGATTCCAGAATAGAAATGAAACATTTTATTTCGCCTATTTTACCTTTCGCCAAAGAATCATTATTTACTTTATAATTATTAGATTTTAACCTAAGATTCTTCTATCGTCGTTCTACGGAATTAACGATCGATGACATTCCGCGTGCGAAAGATACATCTATCGTGGAATGTAATGCACGGAATTGTACACGTCCGGGTCGCACGTATAATCATGAATTCTACAGGATTCGCGCTGGCAACCACGCTTACAATGTGATTTCTTTTACGAGACAAAACGCCGAGCCCCGAAGAGAAAATTGCAGCAGAATTGCAATTACAAGTCGTCCGTACAATTAAAGTATTACTGTGAGAAGGCTTAACGACCGAATCTCAAAGAACGAAAAGCAATTTGTGTCGCGAGTAAAAAGAATTGCAATCGAAATGACCTACTCTTATAGAAATTACATTAAGCAATTACATCGAGAGTAATAATAATTAAAGTAATGTCGTTGAAAATATAGTAAATCAATGGAACTATCGTATAAAGTATTATGATACTGTATAATTAGTTGAAGGTAAACTATAATAATTCCACAATCGTTTAATGAACGATTGTAGAGTATGAACCAAATATCTTTGTGACAACAAATGGAACTAAATAATACATGTTATACATGCTATAAATTATTATGCTGATTATTTAAAAAAGATTTTTAATGCAAATATTAAAATATAAAAAAAAGTATGTATATAATTTAAAAATGTATAATAGAATATATGTAATTATAAACAGAAAGTGCTTAGGACTGTAATAGGTTTAGTATTACCGAAGATTAGAAACATCCTTCCTTTTATAAAATAATTTTGTGCCAATTTATTATATTAATACATTAATGTTTACATTACAATAAATTTTTTTTCTGCTGTTTACCACACAAAAATAATCAGTTCTCATCAAAGGATAAATGTGAAATGCAACGATGCTGATCCCTTATAAACGCATCGTGGGAGGCTGGTTGCCTTCGTTCGTAATCTTTGTCGAGTGATTTGTTTCGCTGAGCCGGAACGGAAAAAGCTGAGAACCGCAAAGTAAACGATGCGAAACGGTCTAACTGTGCTGTATTAATTTGTTGTCAACCGATGCTCCACGATGGGAATCGAGGTCTTCTCGCGGATTCGAAAGAGCGAAATGATGAATTGGTGCTATTGAACACCTCGGGCAAATCGACCTAAACCCGCAATTACACGGCCTGTTAGAACAAATGCCTTTATGAAAGCTAATACTTCAAAAAATATAAAAAGCTGTGAAAAGAAAACGTACAAACGAATAAGAAGTATTTATATATCCGCACAATAGTTTAAAGTAAATTTATATAACCTTTTTTTTAACAAAATGCAATTGTAATCTTTATTGTTGTAATACAAATATGCATCGTCAATTTTCAAAATAATAAATATGCTAATAAGTATTAATAAAAATAATAAATACACTATTCCAGTTATATATCAATTTTACATTATATTTTTTAAAAAGAAATATAATATTTAAAATATAATATATAAAACTTATAAAACATTTTCTCATATAGAAAAATGAATATATATTGAAATAATATTTTTGAAGCTTTGATTGATAGCAGTAAAATAGATATATAAATATACAGACATAAAAAAAGTATAAATGTAAATTTTTACATTAAAAAAATATAAATGTAAAGACATAAAAAAATTATAGCTTCTTTTTTAAAATGTTATTGTAAGAATAATGGGTGGTTCAAGGATTCTCGAAATAATCATTTGCTTTAGTGAATTTATTATAGAATATTTTCTCGGTGATACGTACAATAAATCAAAACACGAAAGTCCCTTGGGTGGAGCGATGTCAGTCTTAACGAGTTATTTTCTGATAGTCCTATTTATGTGATCAATATGATAGTAACATGAAAGCATTCCATTCGCTCGTATCCTTCAGAAGACTATCACCGGATATTAGATTCACCCTAATCTAATTATGTAGAAATCGGAACCCATGACTTACTCGAGCTTAAACATTACGTGAGCTGGGTCATTTTTTAACTGCCTACGCCTGTCATAAGTGAGTCGGTTATATCGGTTACATCAGGATTACACGGAATTCGATAGAGGAACATGTTGCCCTTTCGAGCATTACGTGAACAAAATTTATAGTTGCTGATAGCACAGGTGCATTATGTAATTGTTAAAATGGAAATTATGTGAAGTTAGCTTTCTCATTGTGTGCGACATAGAACTTATTTCAATTAACGCACTTCAATACTTGTCGGAGTTGAGTGTGACTAAAATTACAGAATAAGTATTCTATTATTATTAATCACTCTAATTTATTCTAATTTATCTAATATTAAATGGTATATTTTATAATTAATATTTCTAATTAAATTAATTTATACGGGAGGTTAGAAATAGTTAATAATCCACGCGATATTTAGTAAATGTGATTAAAAGTAACTATCATAATATTCCATATTAATTAAGTAAGGAATGTCTGTAACATAATTAATTCACATAACAGTTGTATGCAAATGTTGACGATAGACTTCACTCGCGAAGTGAACGTGCCGCCACTGAATGCGCTCGTCCTGCGTAAGGATCAGTGAAAGTTACCGTCGATTGAAAGTCAGGGAATTCATAATTCATGAAACTTGGATATCCATAAAATATCCGTAGAATATCGGTTGCTCTTTTTCCTTATTGTATCAAAGGTTAATTTCATGCTGCGTAAACTTATTCGCCGCGCGACAAAATTGCGTGCAAATTACGCGATTAGTAACTGTCCGTTGTTGCACGCCGTCGAGAAATCTCTCTTCTTTCACGCACAGTAACACACGTTACAGATTGGATCCCATACAGCAATGAAGATCTATGAGATATACTGAATTTATCCTGTAAATCTCAAATATATCTTGATATCCATAAAATATTGTATTATCAGTATATACTCTGATATTATATATACTGAAACGCTTTTGTAGAAAACATTTAAGGGAGATCTTGTTGAAATATATGCAGATTAAAAAAAAAATCAATACGACATCGTGAGAATATGTGTCAGACGTTATAATAAAAACAGTAGAGATGAAAGAAAATGCTGATAAAAAGTATTGCGAGTATCTTTATTAATTACTAGTTATATATATGTAGTTTAAGTAAAAGTTTTCGGCCAATTTTGCAAGTGTGCTGAATCAATCACAAATGTTATTTTCCGGGTTTATCTTTTTATTTAAAAATGGATTTTTTAGCATGCGTTTTCTCGCCTCTGACGTCATTAAACAAAGACAGCTCTAGTGACTACCCAGCCTTAAGATATGTTGAAAAATTAAGAATTTGTTAAAAATGTAATTTTTATTTTGTATTTTCTTTCACCTTAGAATAATAAATTTTATTTAATTTCAGATTTAGTGTTAATATTGAATAAACTCCACACTTGATATTGCAAATCATATGAAAGATGTATCATCGTCAATTTATTTATGAAATAAAACAACGATAATATCAAAGATTGATCACATTCATAGTTAGATTTATGGAGTTGTAACCAAATAGCAGTAAAATCAAAGAAACATCGAAATCCGCGCACGTACAAGATTTGTAAAGTTAAACAATTTGTAAAAAATTGTAAATCCCAGAGATATACGCAGTCTTTTAATCTGTTAAGTTTGGATTCGTGTAAAATCAAAGATATTTATACTGGAAATTTGCTCAAACTTTCACATGACACATTGCATCTTTTAACGTCACGAGGATAACGTTAGATTTGTTTGCATTACATACACTTTCTACATCGTGTGTTAAAACGGGATGATTAGGTGGCTTCGAGAAGACACTGAAAAAAGTACGATACGTCTATAGAAAGTGTTCGCGAACGGAGTAGAGCATCTGACGTTACGTTAGAGCTTGTACGAATTGATGCGTCGACCGACCAGCTTCCCAGTTGCATCCCGCGTTAAACCTTATGTGAACGATACTTTACTTTCACCCGTTACCGCCGTAATCCTTTCTTTTTTTTTTCGTCTGTTACCATCGCGTCTGACGACACCGTGGTCGATTATCCATCTGCTGTAATCACGCGGTATCGCGTGCGAAACAGAACGGGGTTGCGACCCGACGTGATCCACTATTGGCCATATCGTGCAACCAGCCGAAGAACATGAAGTTCGCACGTGCAAAACGACCGGATAAACGGATCGTGTTGTGCAATATGAGGAACAATTTAGATGCGTTAACGTCAAATAAGCCTCAATTATCAAATTATTTACACATTCTTGTGTATAATCACTGATAAGACAAAAGGTAAGTAGGTACTGTGTTTTGAATGTGTTTATTTTTAAATGCAATTTTAACACAATTTAGATAAAAAAGATTAAAGTATCTAGTCATATTAAGAGATGATGTATTTATTTTAATTGGTAATAAATATTTTAAAGAAATTGTTTCTTTTTTTAAATACATATGTGTGAGAGAGATATTGAGTCTTCTTAATTGAATATTTATTAATTACTTGTATTAAATAATAATATTAATTAAAATATTTTTTTCTATGAAATAAAAGAGAAAGCGTAATAATTTCAAAGAACTGATATGCATTACACAAATACAAATTACAATATAGTATTGTTATTATTTTTCAATTTTAGTATATGTACTGCAAGTACAGCTATGAGATTCACTACAAGTATTATATGTACTTTGCAACATTTTTTTTTAAATCAACCATGTGTTTTCTTTAGACCAATTGATTGATCTCATTATTCTGCAAAAAATATCAAGATAAGATTACTGAAAACTGAATGTTTCTTAAGATATTTTGTATTTTATGTCAAAACTTTCTGTATCTTTCAAGCCTCATAACTCGGAAAGTACTTAATAAAAAAATACTTTATTGTAGTGTTTTGTAAAGCTCTCGAGATAAGCTATAAGAATATGCAATAAAATATAGGGGGTTTTATTTAAGAAATTGAAGGTGTCCTTGACCTGACCTTAATGATGCCACCCAAGGTCAAACCAATGGTCACACCATTTTATGTTTCCTTCAAAACCATACAATTTTTGTCTAAAACATTTTTCTCTAAAATGCTTAGTTTTTGAAAGAAAAGGAGTGTACAAATGGTCTCAAACAACCTGTATATTTATAATAATATATATTTTTACATTACTATACGCACTAGTCAATCAAAATTAATAGATGAAATCTTACATGTGTCTCTGAGATTTATAAAATTTCATTATGTTTATTGCTATCCTTTAGTTTCCTACAATTCCAGCCCGAGGATTTTGTATTTCTTTAATTTTACATTAAAACTCTATGACATCCATAAGTATCTTTTACATTATCAAGCTTTTATTTTACAAATATATAATTTTATACACATATAAAATTCATATTTAAAATTGTGTGTGTTTAGAAATCAAAGAGAGTGATTTTGATCGCACTTCGTGCACAAAATGACTCGTGATTGACGAGACAACGAGCAGATAAAGAAGCAATGAACGCAACAGAGAGGCCAATGTGCAATTGGGATCTTAATGACTTCGCCTTCGATGATTACACCCTGTCACTGAATAATATCGTAATGATTTAACCCGTTCACTCCCTAACCGTTCGTTTTACCCGCTTAATGACTGCTATAACGAGAAATAAGAGCAGCTCGCAAACATTTCGCGAGAGTTTGCACAAAGAATAGCTTTTGACAGCTGAATAGTTGCGAACGGATATGCCACATGATTACGTAATTCGTCGGCCGAGTAATTACTTTAACGAAAGAAAGGATTGATTTTCCGATTCTCGATGTTCGCGAATATTTGCAGCAATGTTTTACACATGAACGTTATTACAGTCTCGACCTTTCGTCAATCTCGACAAATATTTCGAAATAGGTTGTAACATTAAGCTGGAGTGTGTAAAAATAATTACTGTACATTAATCACGTTTAATAAATTCATTAATCAGCTTTTTATGTTAATGAAACGTCTGTAGCGTCAATAATTCGCAGAAATTAAAGACCCTAGAATCCAAGGATGTAATAAAACTCAATTAAAATTCCATGAATCGAGAAAAGTACGTGGAGTGCAACGTTTCCGCCGTAATATCGCGGTGCGATATTATGCTCCAGCATCATGCACCTCCGCGATTACAAAGTTGCAATCCACAAAGAACGATCTTCTCTTTTCGCAACCTAGCAATTAATAGGAATGATTTATCCCCGCGCTGTTAGAAATACGGAATACGATCGCGAACGCGTTACTAATTACCGACAATTACTGCAGGTGCAACGGCGCACCCTCTCTTTTTCTCTTTCCCAATCGATTCGAACGATTCAGAAAACTTTCGGAGAAAAAGTGGACGGACGTTTTCCTGAAGCCGCGCGAAGGCAGAAATTCGCTAGTAATTAGCAAGGTCGGCGGAGGGGAAGGGGTTGCGCGCGAAACGATTTCATATTAATTGCCATCTGGACTATAGCGAACCGCGATAGTCGTTTACGCGTGATTATGGAAGACGAGTTGAAAAGAGAGCGAGTAATCGACCGGCACGGCGTGCAAAGCTACTATTATAGCAATCCGTGGGTTAACGTAGCAGCGGAACTAGTTTCTAATAGCACGAGCGGGCTAATCTAAGGATCCTTTTTCATTTCTTCATGCACTGCTTGTCTCCACTGCTGTTAACTTTTCTCGATGCTGATCTTCTTATGGATGTCGCCTAAAACGCATAAGAGTGGAACAAGAATCGCGTTGGAAAAAGTAAGTTACTATTCAATGTCATGTATTTATTTGAATAAATGAGAGTTATTTTCGTACTGAAAATAAAGATATGCGCTCGAGAATTTGTTAGTATCACAGACTAGCGAACATTTGAATATAAATTCAACTGTATGTCAGAAGTCGATAGATAGATAGATATTTATAATCCTTCTCTAACACTATTCAGAGCAGAGATAATAAAATGCCTTTTTAAAATTCTCCTGAAATAAGGAAATAATATTAAAACTGAGAAACAAAGACATATTTTACGTCTATTAATCTATTAATCCATATTAATATTAATCCGAAATTTAATCCATGAAATTTAAAGGGATATTTAAAAGTTCAATATCCCAGCAGTATTGCACAAAGTGTTTATAAGCATTAAATCATGTCTTAGCTACAAATTTCTTGATATAAGATATCAGATTATTTATGTTGTAGAACGAACAAATGTTTATTAGAGCATACCTTCCTAAAAATATATTCATAAGTAGATCGATCGTGTTTATGATGAACACTCTACAATTACGACCTCGAAATGTCTACAATCTATCGAGCAATCTCTAATTTGCCTCGCTACTGAACACTGATAGGAAAGAAAAAAGACACAATTTACTGAGATAAGAAATAAAATAGCACAGAGAGAAACATAGGAGAAACAAACAGCACAAAAAAGATGTTAATACAGATAATCATGCCTTCATTGAGCTTTTTATGCAGACGAGGGTCGATCTGAAGTAAATGGCACCACGCGACACCTTTCCCCAAACGTCAATCGATCAATCAGAACGAGAACCTCTATCCGAGCGCGATCGTCGAGATTCCGATTGAGAGCGAAAGTGAAAAGCGTTTCTGAAAGTAGATCGTCCAGGAATGTAGTCGAGGGTTGAGTAATCTACTATGTGCCGATTAACAACCAGGCAAGAGATCGAAAGATCTCTCAGATTTAACACAAAGCGTCGTAAAAGCGTCGTCGAGACGAATTTCGATGACGGAGGAAGTTTGCAAATGATGCGAGTGAAGCCGAAACGAGTAAAAACAAATAAAACAGACGAATTTTCTTTTTCGTCATCGGAGCGAATTTTTTCGCTCTTATCGAACGCTTTCATGAGTGATGACTCGCAAAATTTTCAGATCGACACGATGACGAGGACGGAACGGGTTGTAACACAACGTGCTGCTATTGAACGTTGAAGGACGTAAGTGGAGAAGTAAACCAATACTTCGATTAATCGGCGACGCTTCGGTCGACTTCGTTGTGCTCCTTTTAATCTAGATATGATGGGGGGAGAACGAAATGTGAAAGGTTTCGCTGCAATATATGATGCAGTACGTCCAATCACGATAATGGGACTCTCGAAACCCAGAGTTGATCTGCGAATCTGAAGTAGGATCGGAATCTATCGGAATTATCCAAGATAATACAAAAGAATCTAAAACTAAGATATCTATGTACATCGTTCATATAGATCTATTTCTTAAAATATTTCTGTATTTGGAAAATCTTACATTGATATCTACATCTTATCTTATCATATCTAGTTACTACATCTATACCACATCTATAATGACATTATGATAAGATTGTATAACGAGTTTTCAGCATCGGACCATCCGATCCGGGGAATCTTCATCTCCCCTCAACGAAGAATGTTATCGTCGATATCGATGGATCGCGTGCTGCACGTACGCGCCGGTGAATGTGCTCGCTCCTACAATCTCTTCCTCATCTTCATCTCCTTCTTCTATATCTCTTCGCGTAAATAACACAAAGATTCCCCGCGTATCGGCATTCTGAAACGGCGGGTAACAGTTGAGTAAGAAACTAGCCGCCGGCTAGTCTGTATATGTGGTAGATCCTCGATCGCAGCGGATCGTGAATCACGTTCTCCAACGGAAACTGTTGTTGTGCATTTGACCCGTTAGCGCATTCGCACTATGATCAGATCGAAAATCATTTCCCTTTTACGCAGCGATTACGTGACACCTGATCCCGTAACTAGCTTCGTCTACCTTTACCTCCCCGACATTGTAGGATACTTAAAATCATTCTCGAAGAAATACTTGATACTATTCTCACATGGAAATAGTATCAAGTTCGAGAAACCTATGATCTATCGATCTTATTATCCCTGACATTATGAATTCTTACACGTAATTCTTACACGTATTTCAGGGTTTGCGTAAAAATTTAAATATGTATATAGATCTTTACGAGCTACAGAAAATAAAGGTCAAGGATATTTTTCAATGTACAATTAAAAAGTGAATTCTATTTTTACAAATCGTATATACAAGAGGATCTT
The DNA here is from genome assembly GCA_901521435.1 of Crematogaster levior. Lineage (NCBI taxonomy): Eukaryota > Metazoa > Arthropoda > Insecta > Hymenoptera > Formicidae > Crematogaster > Crematogaster levior. The sequence continues at coordinate 90,052 of CABEGB010000906.1, read as the reverse complement.
GCAAAAAAAAACTTTGTTTAATTTATTACAATATAAAAAATACCAAATCTAAAAGATCTAGACGACTCAATTTAGATGATATTCATTGTCGATTTCAGTTTATTGAGGATATTCTTAAAAATTCTCGATTTCTGCGAATCCTAGATATATCCTAGACGGATATCACGAATCTCGAACTATTTAATTTCTTTACAGAGCGACGAATTCTCCAGTTACATAAACCAGTCTACCTTTGAATTTCTTACACTAAACAACATTGTGGCTACTATGTTGTAACTCGCTCGGAACAAAGTAGATCAAATTTAAAAGGCTTACGTGCTGTCATCAGACTAGATCTTCGAAAGTGAAGCTGTGAGGACAAACTGGATACCGCAGCTCGAATAATACACACTGTTGCAATTCACGACGTTTGACTACCGGGACAAGAACTCTTTCAATGATCCTAGATAATCGACGCCGGATGATATTATCTAGTACCTAGCTTCACACACACACACACACACACACACACACACACACAAAATTTATATCAATCATTCTTAATCAGATGATCAGTGAAATGTCCAGAGAGACTGTGCTCGAGTATGTGACTCGTTATACTGCGACGAAATGATACGCGTTTCAACCTACAAAAAGAATCGTGCCATAATAAACATAGAGAATTTCTCTGCTCTAAAGTATCTATCCATTTATCAACAGAGTTAGGACTGTTATTTTTGACGCCATTATCTTGTCGTTGCTTTTTTGATAATAAATTGATAACAGTGTTTAAATTATAGCACTATAAACATCTATAAATATCTGCCGATTATGTTTATATTTAATAAATTAACCCTAATTCCTTCAACCAGGGTATTCTATGTCCAATGCGTATTTCACTATGTTAATAGCTTCGAAAAATTTCACAAAAATGTTTATAATCTCTTTAATACCTTCGAAACTAAAAATCAAAAAGAAAATTTGGAAATTATTTGTTTAAATATTTTTTTATAACAATTATTTATCGAAAAACACACATTACAACTAACGACTGTTAAAAATGGGGGAGGAGCATAAACGACCCTAGTTAAAGGGAATAGGATTAACATTAAGAAAAAAAATCACGAAAAAAATAACTTGTTAGTTTTTTTGACGCGATCGTTACTCAAAACTAACATCGTTACTTTGTTATTATTTTCTTATAATACTTTTTCTTAATATCAATAAGATAAAGTTAAACATAAAATTCACACTTTATTTTTTTAAATTAAATTATAATATAAGCATAATGTAAATAGATATAAATATTAGTGTTATGATTTAAGCGCCGTTATTCATTTTCAAAAAAGTAATGGCAACGTAAAGTAGCGATGTACAAGTAACGCTACTTCCCAAACTTGCTCGCTTTTCATTTTATATCAAACAAAAATATGCGACTAAGGCGATTTTTGGCGATCGCTTGGTATATGTACCAAGGTTGCTATTGGTAGAGGCGGAGCATATTCTGGTAACATGTAATATGGTAATACCACACCAATAGGCTAAAATGCATTGGTTCTTTTCCATACGCGCGAATTAATATCTTGAACTTTTTATAAAATAAGTAATTAAAATATCAAATCTAACAATAACATAAATTTAATATGACATAAATATTATAAAATACATTACTTGCTTTTATCTTTGTGTTGATATTTCGCGCATATCAGAAACGACCAGCATATACCCTGCTTCGTTGCTTGGTACAGCGTGGTATCAACCAAAAAGATACCAAAACGGTTAGCCACACCTCTACCACAAATTACCAAATACGCGAAAACATTCTGGTACAATTTGGTATATTTTGGTTCATATACCAGAGTGACGCCAAAAATCGCCTGATAACCAAAAATTTGTTACTAATATTTGCATATTTCAGTCATATTTTTCACTTGTTTGAAACTTCATTTATTTCGCAATTGATTTAGAGGGAAAATATAATGAGTCTGGCTCTCCGACTCTTGTGTGCGTTTTGAAAAAACACACCGATCGTTAATTTTGTTTCGTTAAGATGTAATAGCGTTTCGGTTAAATCACTGTCGATTTGTTTACTGCTCGTAAAGAAGTAAAAGAAACACTTTCAATCGCACATTTGCATATTCGCAAATTATTCGTTTATCAACGTTCCAGATGTTCCGCTCGAACTGCACGCAGATAAAGACTAAAAAGGAGAAAAAAAAGTATTTAAAAAATGCAAGAGAACGAAAACGAGAGCGGTCGAAGTTTCTCCGACCCAGATTTTCGCTTTGCCATAATCACAACACGTTAAATGGCAGAAGTAAATAAAAAAATCTCAGACGCGACCGACGCATCTGCCAGCGACGCGCGAACGCAGCTGGCACTTGTGCGACGCCCGATACGTTTTCCCATTAATTAAGCAGATATGAGCAATTTGCCAAATCACGTAACCCAGTCGTCGTCCCAGTGGGCCCTCCAATCTCTGAAGTTCAGCTGGCGCCGCATCACGCACCGGCGAACTTTCGATTTTCTTCGGCGCGCCTCTCACACGCGCCGTCCGCGCAAAACGAAACGTATACTTAATATATAAATCTGTTCTTAATCTGTGCTCTCACGGCCTGGATTCTAATTGCTCAGAATCACCTGTGCGACTCGTTTGGATCGCAATAATAAGCAAGATAAGATACACGGGTTGCGATATCTTGCTACGTTTTTTTTATATGTTTGATACATTTTCTCACTCCTTCTCATTTGCTTTGAATACCTTTTACACGACTATTTACAGAAAGAATGAATTTATTTAATTAATGGACATTACAAATACAAAAAGTCGTACTCTGGTATACATTAAGGCTGTTATTTTTGCCAACTTTGAAGTTTGAGTGCCAAAGTTTTCGAAGGAAATCACCAGCCCTAGTAGTAGTATAGGAAAAAAACAGTATACAGATAAATACAGATATTCAAAGTAATGTTCGTAGGTTATTAAATAACAATATTCAAAGGGCAATAACGAACAATGTTAGATGACAGTGCCAATGATATATGTAAAACAATGTACAATAACAAAACGTTTCGACTTGTAATAAAGTCCTCAGTGTCGGTTAATAATCAAATTAAAACTTTCTACAATACTATTCTTTTCTGACATTTTTTCTCTTGAGAGTGCAAGCATCCCTTCGTTTGTACGTAACGAGCCTTCTCCTCGTTTATACGTCTACAGGCATAAGTCAATGCCTGTCAATTATATCAATTTTATAAAAGACGGTTATAAGTGACTGTCATCTGGCATTGTTTGTTATTGTCCTTTGAATTTGAATAATATACAGATACATGGATTTTTCTATTATTCATAATCAAGAATATTTTAAATTTCAATAAAAATAATTCTTAAAAACTTCAATTGTATCCACAGCAATGGGAAAAATACTCTTATGAAACTTTTAGATTTCTTTCTTCATAAGCAAGATATCGAAAGGATTAAATAACAACAAGTTTTGCGTTATTCCTCATGCGTTGTAATGATGTCAGAATGAACGTCCGCTGTTCAAAAAATTGATTTTAATCGTTTGAAATGGGAAATTTATCTGCGTCGCGCGAATGTGCGCGGGTCCAAAAACTCTTCGATTTTGCATATCGGAGTTACAAAGCGTAATCGACACGGCGACCGTCAGAAAGTTGCCGGGATTATGCGGGCCGTGGGCCAGATTATTCCGGCTGTGGAACATGATATCTTTTATGTAAATTTGTGGATGCGTAAGCGTATGCATACGTACACGCGCGAAAGATCCATGTGGCAGAAAACGACATTGTGCAACCCGATTAAAGTCGATAAAAAAAGTCAATTAAGTAACGCGAGTGACTAAAGCCAAGCGCGAACGCAATTACGCCGAGAAATCTCTTCGTCGATCCCGACGTCGCGATAAATTAAAAAAATGCCGGCTGCGTACATTGTCTGCAAATAAATGTAAATAGTATCTGGGTCGTGGTGGCAATATTGTATAAGTAAATCAAAAAATTCTCAACGAAATTGAGTCGAGTCGAACCGTAAGAAATAAAATTATCTTATGTAATAAAAGCGCTGCTTTGATTATAATGTTATATTTGTATTATGTATTATATCTATATTATATATAATATCTGTATTATTTCATGTCTATAATTATTTAAGAAGTTGTTTACGAAGCTTTAAACTTGCATAATTAGAAAAATGTAGTTTATTGATTTATTCCATATTATAAAAAAGTAATTGCTGTATTATTGTATCCTGTCAAGTCGAATTATGGAAAATGAGATTGTTTTAATTACAAATATTCTCGTGCAATAAGAATCGCGAATAATGAAAAGAAAAGAAAAAGAAATGAAGAAATAAGAAAGTAATAAATTTCAAAAAGATAATTATTGCAGTTAAAAAAAGACATGTTTATGGGGATTAAAATAAAACATTATATTAACGGTAAAGAATATTGACTGTCACAACAATTAACTTTAGAATTCTAAACATCTAAACTTACGTAAATCCTAAACCTTACTCAGCGCATTTTTATATACTCATAACTTCTGACTTAATGTTCTTTTTTTGTAAATCAGTGTAGAAAACATCGAAGAAGATAATTCTGTTAATATTTTTATTTAAACATAGTTAATAAAAAAAAGTAATCATAATAATAAAAACACATGTGTTTCTTTGAAATGTATTCTTCTCTAAGTTGGTATGGGTAAATTTTACTTGAGTAAAGAGATTCTGGGATTTAGGGTTCTAGGATTAAGATTGAAATTAAACATTCTTTCCCCGTGAACGAATGCGAACGAATGCGATTCGCGGAATTCGGGACTGGCTGAAAATATCGGACTCGAAGATCGTCCCTGATTCTGCACGGGTGTGGCTTGGCCAAACGACTTAATAAAAGTATACGCAATATCGTACGCACATAATATGCATATATAGCGACGATTAGCATCGATACAGAGTGAAAAAAATTCATTAGCATGAACACGACTGTCCTTCATGATTGTATCAGTTGGTTTCACGTTTATCTGCGTCTCTCCGTCTCTGTTCATTTTTCGACAGGGGACTACTTTCGGTTTCGTCCCTCACGAGATCTCGCGGACTTTCTCGCAACAAAATATGTTACGATTACGTAAGAATAAAACGACGAAAATTATGTGCCAAGATTTATGTGGTAGAAACATGTTATTTAGTTTAGTCGAGAATTGACTATTTACATTGCTAATCGGATTAATTTAATCGATTAACTTCCTTCGAACAACATAATCAAAGTAACTTTTACTTCCTTCGCGTCTACTGATTTGCTTGCTAATTATGTAGATATTAACTTCTTCACTAACTGAGATTACAGATATACGTATACAGGATAATCTTTAAACGTAAGGAAAATTAAAGAGGTAATTCCTTGATGGCTTTATAAAGAAAAGTTTTTTTTTTATAAACGCTTACATTAAGCTTCAAAAAAATAAAAATTTTTTTGAAATCTCAAAGAGTTTTAATTATTATTATTATGCTAATATAATAATTATATTATTATTATATATCTAATTACTCTGTTGAAATTTAATAGTGATACTAACACAGTACAATAGTGGTGGTGTGTTAATTGTAGCTAATTGAACTTTTAGTGATTGAAAAATTTTGATCGTTAATGATGTCACGTTTATAAACTAGTACTCTCGACTTCTTCGTCAAAAACCCGAGCTCAATAACTGTCTGTACATTAATGATACTAAAATTTTTCAATCATTAGCCATTATTAACGCACGATTAGTAATTCAAGAGAAGAATTGGAACCGTCCTTCGAGATTTAAAAAAAAATATAATTTTGTTTTGACCCTATATCTCCGTGACTAAGTGTTTGTGAAAAAAGTATATATAAATTTTTCCTCATAAAATCATCTAAAGAATTACCACTATATATATATGTATATATATAATTTTCTTCACGTATTTCAAAGAATCATTCTGTATATTGATGTATATTAGCTTACATTATTATTTAATAATAAAAATATATATTTTATAATTTATTGTATACCAGCTTCTTTGCCTCTAGTTAAGATTACTCTTGATAAAATCCTAATATATTCTTATACATGATAAAATTACATGGCAACTGTTTACGTAATGTGATCGATAAATAGCTAAACACTAACAGCAGAAAATGTTGTCGCGCAATGCTTTGATTTACTCTGCATTATGAAAGAAATGTGTGGATTTACATCATCGCATATTATTGTATTATTTTCGCAAATCGAGGTCGAATGAAAAATTAGCATTAGCTAACCCTTAATAAAAGGACATTAAATCGCGGGATAAGCGGGTTCCGTTTACGTTACGTTTATGCATGAAGGCATTAAACCATAGGATTAATATAATCAGCATTCACGGTCATCGTGTGCAACCTGAACCCGACCAAACTCGCTTTTATTACAGCGACTAATACGGTTAGTGCATATTTCTATAATTAACGTGATAACATCGGCGCACCAGTATCACTGGTCGTAACTCGAAAGAAGGCAAAAAGATCAAGGAGAAACGGAACCTGTAGTGAACGTGTTTTTCTAATTTTATTGCACAAGTTAGCTATTTTCTCAAGTATATAAGGAACATCAAAAAAAGACTTGATGCAATAAACAAAATCCATATATACAGGAATATTATATATGGTATGAGATCTGCAGTTTATGTATAAAGTGCTATATATATAAACAAAATATTTATTTAAAATAACAATTTATTTTATTTTTGTATTTATATATAAAATTTTAAGCAATCGTTTTAAAGCGTTGTTTTAAGAATGCATGATTTTTCTCAATAATTTTATTTTTTACTCCATAAACAAATTAATAAAAATTAAAATATGAATTTTTATACAAATTTTCATATAAACTTTCTATTGAGGACTACTATCACTTTCGTCAACAAGATAGACTTTTTAAACAGAAAAATTTTTTTATTTTTTCTCTTTGGCTATTTCTTAAATGAGCGTCATGTCTCAATAAAATTTTAATTCCAAACTTAATTAGATATCTTGTTTAATAATTAAGAAGATATTTTCACTTGTAAGTCGAGTCGAATTCGTAGTTCTTTCTTTCTCACTAATCTTGCTGTATGTTAAATTAAGTCATAAGAAACTGTTATCGCAAAATACCGTTTATCTTGATAGTTGAAATACCAAAAAATAACGTAATATTGTATAATTTTATTAATTATTTGATTTGAAAAAAAGAGATCAAACTCATGCTCGTCTCCGAGTTTCAACGCGTAATAGTATCATGTAATAAGTATCGTAAACAGCTGTTATCGCGCATATTAAACATTTTAATAATTCAAGTATTAATAATTAATCAGTTGTATCAGTAATTTTATCCGTTAATAGAATGTTTTTAACCTTATCAAAGGAAAATACCATAAACAGTCTATATCCTGTTCTTTACAGTCTATATACAAATATTTCTATATACGAATTGATTATTAATTCCCGTTTGTATCCTATTTGAGATGATGTATTTTCATTCCTCAAAGATAAATTTGTATTAAACTTTTTACACGTAAAATGAAACTAATCACGAATAAAAGATAAGTGTGATTATTCACTTAACTTTTTAATAATTGTTTATTCCCATTTGTGTCTTATTTGGGTATGATGTATTTTCATTCCTCAGATAAGATAAATTTGTGTTAAACTTTTTACACGTAAAATAAAATCAATCACGGAAAAGAGACGTAATTATTGACTTAATGACTTTTTTAACAATAAGTAAATGCGGATTCTAATCACTTGCGATAAAAAAATTGCCAACATAGAATTTCAACATTTTCAAAGTATACAGAGTGTGCCATTTTAATGTCCCACTCCAAATAATTTTTTATTTTTGATTGTAGAAAAAAATGTTGCAGACAAAAGTTGTATAGTTTTGAAGGGGACATAAGATGGTGTCATTAGTTTGAATAAATGCTTGAAGGCCACGTAAAAGTCATCTTTAATTTCTTAAATGGAACCTACTTTTCATTACATATTCTTGTAGCTTATCTCAAGTTTGCCACTTGTATTTGTAGTGTTCACACATGAGCGGTTTCTCAAATCAGTTTTTTTACATCATTTTATCACAACTGTTTATCCTTATCACATTTGTAAATTTAATTTGGTCACACAGATGCGTTCGAGTCACATACAGTTCCGATACTACACAAATATAATGGACTTTCCTTTGGATAACTTCGATCACGATCACATTAGCGGTTTTGGTTTAACCAACATATTCTCGCCTCCCAACGAGCAATAAGTTTTCTTATGATGTATTTTACCTTTTTGACCACAATAGTTTACAATGTGATCCAAATTGGAACAGATATAACTTGACCAAACTAAGAAAGTTCGGATTTACCGTGTTGACATGTACGAACCGATAGTGAAAACTTTATCATGTCTCATACATCATGACATTTCATTAATTATAACTTAGGTTAAATTTTTGCGTTGCTGAGGAAGACTCCGTGAAGTCGAAACGTTCAAATAATGTCATAGCATTGTAATTTATTATCATTTTGTTGTTATATTAAATCGATTTTAGAATGTCACCCATGTGTTAGCTCGTTACTGTACTTAGTATGGCCTTTCTATGTCTAATGTTTTGTCTAATGTATTGTCTAATGTATTGTCTATTGTTTATAAAAAAATTATTTGAGATGGGACATTAAAATGAGACAACCTGCAAAAATTCTTATTTATTTCATATCTCATACAATCTTTGAAATCTTTTTCCCTATTTTTTCCAATCTCAGTAGTATTAATAATATAATATTATTATTATATACACTGAAAAAAAAGTTGTTGAACTATATTGTTGTACTGTTGATATATAAATTATATTTAGTTGGCGCAGTATTTCTTTAGTTCAAATATATATGTTTCTAAGTTAAATACGTCATTTATCGAAATACATATTTTTTTAAATTAACAAATACTTTTGTAAACAAATATTTTTGGAAAAATCTTCTCTTCGCCAGTGAGTAACGATTCAGCAAAATAAACAACGTGGATTTAAATTAAGTCATTCTACAGCCAGTTTGCTATTCAAAATTATCTTTGTTTTTGGAAATATTTTTGGATTAATATATTTGCTTGACAGCTCGCTGCGTATAGTTGAATCAAGACATATTTTTTTTCAACACTTTCTTTTTCAAATTTTAATTTATTCAACCCGTCTGGCCAATTTTATTCACAAATCACAACATTTCGACCTCTGATTTGGGTCCTTATCAAGTGTAGAATTTTATATGTAAATATGTAAATAGAGAACGCATTAACATCTATCTTATTGACGACCAAACTACATCAATCCAGAAGCTGTGCTGAATTTTGTGTGTCATGAAGGAAGACTCCGTCTAATAATAATAAAAAAGTAATAATAAAAGTAAAAACGATATTACTTTCTTTTTCAGTATACTGCTATAATATATTATCATTCATCACGTCTGTTTTATTTTCATCGCAGGTCGAAATCTATCTATTTATTTGGTCTGTCGTTACACGCATCACGTTACTCGCGAAATTTGCGCCGATAAATATCGCTCGGTGACCTCGTCGAATATTTCATCGAGAAGGCGTTCCAGAGCCGCCTTCGTTACTCGGCCTTAGCATCCGCCACGCATTTGTCAAGCTCGTCCTCCGCGATAACCTTCGCGAGAACTCGCCAAATCCGAGAAGAAATCGCAGCGAATCGTTAATAACCGTCACAGGATAGATATAGGTTCGAAAGCGCCCCCGGGATCGTTCGTATGAATGTAACGGACATATACTTGAAGACATGGACGCCCGCAGTACCGCGCAAGATACCGGACAACATCATATCCTCGAAGTTCACGACGACAAGAGCGTTCGTGCCGTCATATGAAAAGTATGAACATTTGTCGCAATTTAAAAATAGGGGAACTAGAACAAACGGAAAATGTGCTTGCGCGACTCGAAATTGCATTTTATTTAACATATGACATGGACAATATACAGGATAGCTCATTTTAATTTATCCACTCAAATATTTCCAAACCTGTAAGTTTCAGAAGAAAACTTTTTAGACAAAAGTTGTTTGGTTTTAGGGACAGAAAATAGGAATATTAGTTAGACCTTGGATGGCGCTGTTAAGGTCATATCAAGGTCATGTTGAATTCTTTAAATTAAAATCTCTATTTTTTATTGCATATTTTTGTAGCTTTTCTCGAGAGCTTTCCAAAGCACTATAAAGAAAGTATTTTTCTCTTAAATGCTTTTAAATTATAAGCTTTGAAATTAACAACTTTTTGACATAAGATACCAAATATCTTGAGAAATTCAAAAGATAATCTTTTCTTCGCCAGCGGTTAAAAATCAAATAAAACAACAATTGTTGACAGCAACCTGGTACTATTAATAGCTTTATTTGCCTGAGCTAGCCGGGCATTGCCTGAGCTAGCTCAGGCAAATATAGCTATTAATAGTGCCAGGTTGCTGTCAACAATTGTTGTTTTATTTGATCTTGAGAAATATTCAGTTTTTGGTAATCTTATCTTGATACTTTTTTGCACAGAATAATCAAATCAATCAATTGGCGTAAAAAAATACATGGTTGATTTGAAAAAAATGTGTTGCCAAATACGAAGTATGTAATTTGCAATAGATTTTATCTTTCTGTATCTTACTACTACTATATCATTCAAACCTCATAACTCAAACAGTACTTTATGAAAAAATACTTTATTAGTGTTTTGGAGACCTCTCGAGATAAGCTACAAGAATATGCAATAAAAAATAGGGATTTTAATTTAAAAAATTCAATGTAACCTTGATATGACCTTAACAGCGCCACCCAAGGTCTAACTAACATTCCTATCTTCTATCCCCCTCAAAATTAAACAACTTTTGTCTAAAAAGTTTTCTTCTGAAACTTACAGGTTTAAAGATATTTGAGTGGATAAATTAAAATGAGTCACTCTGTATAATCGTATAAAATTCATGAGTTATAATGTTTATTAATTTTTATGTAATATTTGTAATTTTATTATCATATTGAATATACTATTATAAATATTTCTAATTTTTACAATTTGCGTGCATACACGCAGAGAGAGACACCCTCGCATAGAACAACTACTCTCAAACGAGTATCAACGAATTTGGTGGAAAGAGAAGGTAGTCTGGGATAAGACTGCTAAAAAGATTCCAAGCAAAAGAATATTACCTCGTAAGGTAAACAATTAGTAGGAAATTACCAATGCGATTATTAAATTTGACTGTTTACAGCTGATTAAGAAAAAAGTACCGACATGCGTGACCGTCAAATATCTAACGAGAGCGGAACGATTGAAGGAAAAAAAGAAAGATGAGTTTACAAAGAAGTCTAAGGAGAATCTTAAAACCGAGGAGATGACTCTTGCGAAGCATAGCGATACAAAATTTAAAAATCGTGAAGAAATAAAGTTGAAAGAACATGAAGAGACGAAATCGAAAAATCAGGAGAAAACAGAAGTTGAGAATCGTAAAGAAATAAAAAAACCAAATCAGCAGGAGGAAACAAAATTAAAAAACCGTGAAGAAATAAAGTTAAAAGAACACGAAGAAACGAAATCGGAGAATCAGGAGAAAACAGAAGTTGAGAATCGTAAAGAAATAAAAAAATTAAATCAGCAGGAGGAAACAAAATCGTCGTCAGAAAATCGTGAAAAAACAAAGTCAAACAAAATCGAGGAAGCGAACCGAACAGAACGCGAAGAAATTGAATCAGGACAAATAGAGGAAGTGAAATCGGAAGAATGCAAAGAAATAAAATCAGAAAAATATGAGGAAACGAAATCGGAATCAATAGAGGAAGTGAAATCAGAAGAACTCGGAGAAACAAAGTCAGCAAAATATAAGGAAACGAAATCAGAAGTACACGAAGAAATGAAATCGGAAAAAAGTGCGGAAGCAAAATCGGAAAAACGCGAAGAAAGATTAGGGAATAACAAAAATACAAAAGAAGAAAAACATGAGAAAAAAAAATAGAAGACAGCAAATAAACAATTATTCATATTATCTCCCTAGTTTATTTCTTACAAAATTGAGACTAGCACAATTTCTTGAAAAAATAAAAATACTCTCAAGCAAAGAGTGACAGAGTTATTTATTATTAACATAATTCGACACAAATTTTATTCAACTTTTGTATCCTTTGTGATTTTTTAAATTTCTTTCGCAATTTAATCAAATCTATTAAATCATATTTTCTTTTGCAAAAGATGGGATAAATATTGTTCCAACTATTCAAACCTTAAATCTTTTTATTAAAATCTAAATATACAAAGAAGTAAAATCTCTCTCTAGCATCCAATTCCAATCTTTCTTAATTATTAAAAAGTGCAAAATATATAGTGGCTTGAATACATCTTTAAAAATACATATTTTCTAAATAAACATATCGTACAAGAGCTAGATAAAAGAATTCTAAATTGTTATTTTAAAAATTGCACTGGAAACAGTTTATCCCATAAATCTTAACTTGTATAACTTTGATCTTTTATACAAATTTAAGTCAAAAATAATAAAATAAAAATTAATAATAAATAATATCATTTCTTTAGCAGAGAAGCTTTAAAAAAAAAGAAAAAGGAGTAGCCGAAGAAGAACCGTCAGATTCTAAATGAATTTAAACTTACATATGCACTTATTTTACGAGAACATTGGTTTCGAAGGACGAGTACAAAAAGTAAAAAATACAACCCTTACAATACTTTGTAAAAAAACCTACAATAATCATACTTGTGGCGTCATCTAAGAGAATTAAAAGAACTCAAAAATCTGTCGATACAATATTCACTCTTCCTTCTAATACCGATCGTCGATAAACCAAAAAAATTTATACTACGAAATTTATACTACGGTAACGGCCGAGCAACTCCGTCGAATGCATCTGGTGGTCGCACAGGTTACACGAGGATTCTTCTAAGGTAATTTATAACCTCAAACGCATTCTCCTGGATGTTCACTGTACATACGCTGATTATATGTAATAAATTTCTAAAAAATTTAACTAAATTGAAATAATTTTTTCTAGTTAACCAATTCCGCTCGCCTGAAGATCTAATACTTCCAGGCTGAATGAACCGCGATCGATTATAATGCGAAATATATTCGCGACTAAATTGTACAGAAGTCACCTAATTTCGTCGATCCTCACGCCGCATCGCAGTAAGCACTGTCATCCGAAACATATACTGAAGATGAACGAGGCATTTCTCCGCTACGAAAAAGGCAACGACACGTTCGACATTTCGTTTCGTTATATGGATGAGGCGACGAACGTCGACCGTCAGTTCAACTTTTCCAGACAAGCCACGGAAAGCGTGAATAATTTTCTCAAAAGGGTCGACACAAATGTTTGCAAAATTGTAAACAAAAAGGTGAGAAAAAGAATTTTCCCCTTTTTTCTTTTATTCTTTTCTTCCGGTTCTTTTTTTTCTTAGATTTTGAACTATTATTATAATATTATATATCATTGTAAATTTGTTATACTAAATTGATAATTTGAGTGTCATCTAATTGTTAGCTCGTTTCTTTACTTATTTGACCTTGTTTTATCCTATGAGTTATTATTTATAACGAGCTGAGTTTATTTTCTAAAATTATAATATTATTTTATAACATAGAATGCTGTAACCAAGAAAAAAGATTTTTCTATTAAAAAAAAACAATTTACGAATAGAATTTTTTATACAATTTGAAAAATTGTGTCGAAATCAGAAGAATTTCTTTCTTTCTTGAGAAAGATTTAAAAATGAGATATGAAATAAGAAAATATCTAGCTGTGAAAGAAACAAGATGTTTTTTTCAAAAACAATATTCTAAAAGGGCAAAACGAAGCCAGATGATAGTGCCATTGATATATAATTGATATATAATTATATTTAAAAAAAATTATACAATAACAAACATTTGACACAGCTATACTATATCTATGGACTTATAATAAGAAGAGGATTCACTCTGTTCAGCGGATTGCATGTGTTCTCAAAATCAAAATATCCTGCTGACAATTCCATTGAATTTTAATAACCGGCACTGAAGATGACTTTATTTAAAATCGAAACGTTTGTTATTGTATAATTTTGTGTATATAATTATATATCACTTTTTGCACTGGCTTCATTCGTTTTGCTCTTTGTTTAGAATATTGTTTTTGAAAAAAAGCTTACAAACATTACTTAGAATATTTGTAAGATGTTTTTTTCTTTAGATAGGGAAAAAAAGGAAGAAAAATGCTGTCTTGGAGATGCCTGATTTGGCAAATGATAATATAAAGGCTGGAAAAATCATGCTTCTCAAGAATGATGTCAAGGTTGATGGCGATGCATTGTGCGAAAGTCTTCTGCAAGATTCCGCGGAACTGAAACTGATCATTTTCGAGAAGACTTTCTTAGTGAAGCGAAATGCGCCTTATATTATTAGAATCTCATTACCATCGAGTATATTGGCAGGTTTTCCAACTTACCCATCTAAATTTGAGTCTCTGTATACCGACAAGAAGCAATCAACGTTTGATTGGTACAAAAACGATTCTATTAACAAGAAGCCAAACTCATGGACACACATAGGCACTGGATTCTTATACGTACCCAGTGTAACCGACATTGGCTGCTATTTGAAGGTTAGTTGTGAACCACGAAATGAATCGGATTCTGGCAATAGGATGGAAGTAGAGTCGAAGAATGCGGTGGAAGCTGGACCTGGACAATGCCCATTTGACACTCGACATCAGTTCACAAAACATAGATTATCAGGCAGAAGGTACGATACTCAAAACGATAAATGCAAAGAATGAAGTATTAGGAAAATTTATAAAGTATTGTATTATAAACATTTACATTTTATTTGCATCTTCAAGAAGAAAAACATAGTTTCAGGATAATATGCTATAACATACTGGCAGATACGTACGCCGATTCTGATTTTTCTAAGGACGTATTGTTCCCATATTGTCCACAATATGCATTAGATATGGATTACAGAAAGCAATTGATACTTAAAGAAATAATAGGTGAGTGATTTAATTTGTCTAAGCTGTTTAAATTTGTTTTATTAATGTAAAATATCTTTCAAATAATTGTTTTTATATATCAAAAATATTTAGAATACTTGATAGTTTATTTATAATAATTAATAAACAAATTATGTAAAAAAGTTCATGAAACTAATTCTTTTCAAAATGTTTAAATATTAAAATATTAAAACAAAGTGATTTAGATTGTAAAACAATAAGCAGCAGCTTATAATCATTTTCGTCATTATAATACGATGATTTTATTATAGGTTTTAATGGTGATATAATTTGTTTGCAAGAAGTAGATAGAAGTATATATGAATATGATTTATTGCCTTCTCTGTACATGTTGGATTACGATGGCGTGTTTGTTACGAAAAATGAAATTAACGAAGGACTCGCCACATTTTTCAATCAGAACAGATTTGAGAAATTAGGATTTGAATACAGCGTAATTGCTCAAAACGTTGATTTTTCTAAATTTGCTGCCATCTGGTCCAAAATCGACAATGACAAGATGAAGGAAAGATTTTTGGGTAGAAATACAATTGTTCAGGTAGTTATGTATGGTACAATTAAGAGATCTTAATATATAGAGATCTTAAAATATTATTATATTCATCAATTAAAAGTTAGCAATAATTTGATGATAAGGTGACGACGTTACGATCGAAAGAAAACCAATCTGAGATCTTCATCATCGGCAACACGCATTTATATTTTAAACCTGATGCGGATCATATACGTTTGTTGCAAGGATATTATGCTGTTACATATATACATGATGTCGCGAAAAGGATTCGGGAAGAGGTACTTTCTCCAATAAAAATCTCACATATCGTACATTCATATATCCAGAAAAATATTTGGAAATTATTTTGATATTTTCACAAATCGTTTACGCATTATAAGAGTGTTTACTTATATTATACAATTCGCTAACAACCACTGTATTGACAGAATCCCGAATGTAATGTGAGTGTGATACTTTGCGGAGATTTTAATAGTGTACCGGAATGCGGCATTTATCAACTAATGACTGAAAATTACGTCCCGGAAACTTGCGTGGACTGGAAAAGTAGTGAGTGACTTTCTTCAATACTATCAGTTTACGAATGTTCGTTTTCTTCAGATTTCGTTGCCTGCTTTGTCTTGTCACGCAATTGAAATAACACGAAATAACAAGAAAAAATTGTTTTTTGGTTTTTTTTTTTCAGATGCAGAGGAAAGTATACAAAACGTATCCTTAATGCAAGATCTATGCATGGCTAGCGCTTGCGGCACGCCAGAATATACAAACTACACGCCAGAGTTTTCTGCATGTCTGGATTACATCTTTTACGAGAGAAACAAGTTCGAGGTGGAACAAGTGGTCCCGATGCCCAGTAAGGAGGAGCTTACCCTTCACACAGGTTTGCCGTCCGTCGTGTTTCCCAGTGATCATATATCTTTATGCGCTGATTTAAAATTGAAATAATAATATTGGAAATTATTGAATAGTTATATTTCTAATATTGTATATTAAACATAATAATTAAATCTGTCTACGTTTATCTACGTATATGTCACACATGTAGAAATGTATACAAACAAAAAAAATTTGCAATCAAACGTTAATGTAAAACTTCTTTTACCATCATTGAAACTTATTACTCTTGAATGCTTTTCAAGATTTGAATAGTTCTACAATGTTGAATTATTTAGCCCATCTTTAATCATAAAAACAAATTGTGTATTATCAGATTAATTTATATTGCATCAAATATTAACTTTAGTTTTCTAGAACTTGTTACAATATTATATATATATATATATATATATATATATATATATATATATATATAAGAACTTTTTTTTAGTATCATGTATTAATATATCTATATAATTATAATGTTATGATCAGAAAGTTGTATAATCTCGACGAATAGAAAAAATGCAACTTCGTTTCCTGCAACATGTTGCACAATTTTATAACATTTTGTTCAATTGATTAATATCAATCTGCAAAATTTATTCTAGAAAAAGAAACGAATCTTAGGGATACTATTGTTGATCAGGAAAAATATATTACCAAAAATATAACTGTAAATATATGTCAAAATGTAAATATTCCCATAATCTAGAACAGATTCTTCAGTCTAAGTGCATCACATTAATTTCATTTATCTCTTCAAAGTATACATTCATATTTCAATAATACGAAGATACAGCAAAATGACGTTATTTCTGCGGCTGTAGAGTTAATTTACAAAAACTTATATACAGACTAATTGTTATTTTTCTTCAACAGCTCGGTTCAGCTCAAGATCTGCAGATAACGAAGAATTTTTTTATTTGAAACAAGTTCCCAAACACAAACTTTCTATTGTATACAAAATCTTTTTTATCTAACTTTTTGGTACCTTTTATTTTAACAGAAAGATCAGAATTTTTATATTTTATATCATCTTAGTCTACAAGTACGCGTGACAAATAAAAATTCTACAGTATCTAAATCTTCATACAGTATCTAATTCTGCAACTATCTAAATTCTAAGTTACAAAGCGTTTCACATGAAAAGGAATCCAATAACATATAAAAAAACATTTAAAAAAATTATTTTGCTTTCATAAATATTTGATGATTAAAATATTTTATTTTTCTTTTCTAATTATAATTTTTATTTTATTTTTCTTTTTTAATTATAATTTTTTGTAAATATCGTAGATTCGAAAATTATTACAGGAACATTGTTACACAACATTTTGTATGATATATTTATCATATACAATACGATATATGATATATTTATCAATACAAATATTGTGATTGAAACAAATTATTATTAAAGAAATTGTTTTTGGAAAATCTATTTAAAAAAGCAAAACTTTTAATAAAGATTGAATTAATTGAATCGATGACAGTAGTCTGATAACTTAATATTTACAGAAAAGATTTAAGTGTCACGTCAAACGCTCAATATATCCTTTTCAATATGAAACTTTTTCTGTGGCATTTACATAAAACTCTGATATCTATGAGAGAAAATGTGTTTTTTAAGTTTATCAGTAAATATATTTATACATATAATCATATATTTTTACTTCATCATATTATTATTTTGGCTCATTGTTAATCCATTATGTAATAAACCATCGAATACACTAAGATACTCTGAAGTAATGGTCTGAACATTGTCATATAATGCCTTGATAATATTCATACAAGTTTGTACTTGAATATTTAAAAACTACATTGCTCGATGGTTTGACAAAAATAGAATATTATGCCAAATAATCATGTTGCGAATATTAAAAACAATTAATAATATATTATCAAGTGATAGTATCAAATTGATAATATATTAGTTTTTTTACAATATTGTATCATTTTACAAATACGCTACCTGCAGACCTTGTTTTTCTATCACACATTTTGCTTCTACTTCTGTATAAATGTAACAAATCTAATGTGTATCTAAAGTAATTTTTGCTCTGTGTTGTAAATATTATAAAACATGCCTTAATCCTTTCCTTTTCAAATATAATAACATATAATTGTAAAAATTATTTTTTATATTGTTATATATAGAAAATGTCAAGAATAGAAAGATTCAAATTACGCTTTCTGTTTCTATTTAATATTATCACAATTGTGGGTATAATCCATCCATGAAGGATGTAAACTAAAAAGTAGTACAAAAATAATATAGAATCGAATAATTAGGCGATACACGTTACAAAATTTTTATTCTTTTATAATAATATCGAGATATCTTTCATATATTATAGATTATACAAATTTAATATGTTAATCAGATTATGAACCAGGAATGAAAGGATTAAGGCTTTTCTCTTTTCTTTATTCAACAGAACTACTATAAATGATCGAATACTTCATTAAAATATTCAAAAGCATGCCATTTCAACCGCGAAACGTAATACATTGATACATAAAGTGATAAGGTGAAATATTTGCGTCAACATTTAGGTATCTGTAATTTTAAAAGAAACACATTGTTGTCTCAAGGTTATGCGACTTATTGATCGTTTGAATCTAACTTTGACATCCTTATATTTTTTAAATATTATTTTATACGATACAGATCTTCATGCAAATTTTTTTGATTAAAAAAATCGATTTCAAAATCATATTGCGGCCTCTTTACGAAAACAAAACTCAATTTCGTAATTTCATTATAATATATGTATTAGTATCAGTAAGAAAATCAGAACAATCAATATTTTCCTTATATTATAGTGCTTCATGATACAAGGGGGAAACTAAATAAAAAATTATGAAATAATATAAATATATGTATATATATATATATGTACACAACGTGGCATAAAAATCATATATTTTGGGATCCATAAATCCTTTAATTCACATATGAAGCCAAATGCAAAATGTCAAACAAACTTGTACAATCTTTGACTGTCAACACACAACTGACAAATTTTGATTACCATCAAAACGCGAACAATGGATATGCTGTGAATCGAACTTATCGCACATTTAGATTGCTATAATGAATTTATGTGACATAAGTGACAACATATGATCGTTGAAACTTGTTGCTCAGTGTCTCTTTTCTCTGTCTCATTAACAAATAAAAAAATGTGATTTTATCGGACAGCAACAAGAATATGTGAGAAGAACGCAATACTACGCAAGGATTTACATCAGTAGACGATTGTTGCTCGCTCACTCGTTTAAGATTATCACATTCCTCTTCGCGGCGCGCTTGGCACCAACAGTTGCAACGCAGTCATTGCATCAGGGAATAACGAGTGATAATTCACCACCGGCACATAGGCTGCGGTTATAACGCGGCCAGCAAACCATCGACCGTGCAATGAGTTCACCGCCGCCACAGCAGTTGCGATCGATGGACACTTCACGTAAACATTGCCCTGTGGTGATGCTTGGTCCACGTATACATGTAGAACGCCGCCGTGCTTGTTACATTCCTCGATCACATCGTCTCGGATTTCTTTTGCCCAATTAGGATTCGTCTCACTGGAAACAATAACGATACAAATTATAATAATTAAAAAAATGTAGTAACTATATATACTTTTTAACAAGTTTAATATAATTAATTTTGCTTTAAATGTTTCTACAATAGCATGTCATGTTATCATTAGCTCTGCACATAATTGTTCGCATATATGCTATGAATCAATTATGACAACATTTTTATTTAGCATATATATTCCCCCTAGTGAAAGTACGGTACACGTAACACTAGGTCTACAAATATGCAACAGGCATGTGCTTACTCGATACAAGGAAACATAACTTACTTTTGCGGGTCAAACATGTTCGATAACATGAAGCACTGTGTCGCAATGGGAGGCGCGGCTTGAGGTGGTGGTTGCGGCTGTGTCATCACTGGTGCCATATTTAAAGCGTTCGCTGCAGCAGGAGGAATTTCCAGGCCGGTACCTTCCGCCAATTTGAACATCAGTTGTAATCTGCAAAAACAACATACAAATTTTTAAACAAAGCACGAGCTTAGTTTGTAAGTTTATTCTTTCCTTTTTTTTGTAGGTCTTGTTATTATATGTTACGTACCTTCCGGTTGCTCCGAGATCAATTCCACTACGATCTAGCTCATCAGTATCGAGTAAGGAAGGTCCTTGAATCAGGTCAGTTCTTTCCGTTACGTTTCCAACTTTCATAGGTCTACCAGCGAGCTCGAATCCATTCAATTGTTCCAACGCTTTCTTCGCGTCGTCTGCATTTCTGAACTAAAAAAAATAATAAAGATCTTAAGTTTCACGCAAACGTAACAAGAAGATATTCAAGATATCAATAATTAGAAATTAGAATTTAGGAGTAAAGAGTCAATTCAATTGTTGTATGAAGAAACAATATCTTGATGCGTATTTGAAGAGACATTTGCGTACGAATAATGCTATAAAAGCTTACAGTCAAGAAACCATAACCCTTGCTGCGCCCTGTTTCAGGATCCATAATTAACTGTATGTTGTCAATCTTTCCAAACGGTTCAAAGATCCCGCGAAGCATATCTTCAGTGATATTAAAATGCAGAGACCCCACATATAATCGCATGGGTCCTGTTTGTCCCTTAGGCATTAGATTCGGCATCGAATTACCCATGCGATTCTTCTCAGCCTGTGTATGCTGTACTACGATAGGCACCCCAAGAAGCTTTTGACCCGATAGACCAAGAGCCTTTAAAATAATATGAGCAAAGAAATATTTTCAGCCATTTAATACATAAGAGATTTCTTTAAGTGAAAAAAACATCTCATAAAATACTATTTGATTCTACAAATAATATACTCACAAGTGTCACACTTTCTGGGTCTTTAAACTCCACATAAGCAATGCCTTTGAATCTCCTAGTTTTGTTACATGTAATAAGTCTGACGTCCTGTACTTTGCCGACGCTTGAGAAGAATTCTTCCAAATCGCGAGCACGAATACGTTGGCTTAACTGCATACAAAAAACAGTCCGAGCATCTCGTTCCTCTGGTGTCAATTCATCGTTTCTAAAAACATATTATTATATTCATTAAATATTTAAAAAAAACATGGTATTAAAAATTTTTTTAAACTAATTTTATTTAGTTTGACATTGTATCGCATATTAATTTCTGTTACTAAATAATATATAGCAATAGTAACAAAACTAAATTTAATATTCATATTGATCTAGCATAAGCATATCCCCCAAAATCATAGACTGCGATTCTATGACTGGGTCTAGTCATTTATGCATTTAGTCAATTATTATCTCCAGACATATAAATATGGAAAAATACAAATAAGTATCTTGTATGTTTAATTTCTAAGGATTACATAAATTTTTTTATTATGTTTAATTTATCAATAACATCCGCTTTTTATTCAAATTAAATTTTGATTTTTGTTCCATTCTAGAATCAAAGTTTACTTTTATACTTAATGATTTTGCTATTTTTTTATATTCATTATACAAAATAAATTCAAGATTTATATAAATCTATATAGAAAGTGTATATTAAATTCTTCTACAATTTCTGTTAAACTATGTTATTATAATATTACAACTTTCCTGATTATTTTATTGATAGGAAATTTAATATTTTAAAAAATTTATGCAATGCGTTAAAAAGTGACATTTCAATTTTATATATAAAAACATTCTCATAAAAAATGGCATTTTGATAAAACGGTTGATAAAACTCTATAATTAATTTCAATACTGCAAAAAAATTAATTAAATCTGCTAATTACATTTTATTAATATAGAAGTCTTTTAAATGTAACGGATATACTTACATTCCAAGCGGACTGTGGCCTTTGCCGAACGGCGGTCGGGCTCTAGGAAGGGTTAGTGGTGTTAGCGATCTCTTCCTCCTTCTATCCCTATCCCGATCTCTGTCTCGCCTGTCCTTGTCTCGATCGCTTTCCCGATCTCTGTCACGTTCCCGTCTATCGCGCGATCTTGATCTGCGCCGACGATCGCGGTCGCGATCGCGATCCCTGTCGCGATCGCGGTCTCGGTCCCTATCTCTGTCGCGATCTTTGTCCCGTCGATCTTTGTCTCGGCGATCGCGATCTCGAGATCGTGAACGAGAACGCGAGCGATGTTTGCTCTTCCTACGAAAGAAAAATACTTCAATTAAAAAGGTTCGTTCGAAATAAAGCGAGAATTGAGCAATATATCTTTAAATAGATCAAGATGAAGATTTAAGGTACCCACGTGTACGAAATCACTGTTTCAGATATATGTATACTCTTATACACATGTACCGTATTCAGCTTATGTTAAGTTAAGAAGAATAGTTTTCATTTCAAAGCTAAGATATTGATTTAAAAAAAAGTCATTTTAAAAAGTAACAATAAAAAATGTAAAATTACTAAAAAAATCAGATTTAAACTATTCTCTGTTAGAGAAAGAAATCCTTACACATATAAAGTAATGCTAATCTCGAATAAATTCTTTTAATATCTGATTTTTATGTAGTTATGTATATGTAATTATATATATGTAGAATTACATTGTTATCAAGGAATATGTATCACAAGTATGCTCGGATCTTAAAATATAATATCTTTTTTTGTAAGTAATTTAAATGTGAATGATGCTAAAATGATATGAGTATATTGTGATGCTGGAAAATGAATTCTTAAGTTCCACAATATTTAATTTAGTATATAAATAGAAAGTCATAAAAGAAAGTTGTATCGAATTTTTTTGGTATCTTTTAATATTGAGTTTCTCCTAAAACTCGGTTATTAAGGTAACACATTCACAATTTCATAATTTTATGTAATTTTACTTCGTTGTTTTTTTTTTTTTTCCAGCTATTCAGCTAACGAAGTATATTTAGATTTCACGAAAGGAGAATCTGTACAGATATTCTTCCTATATACTTACCATCATCGGGTTTAACCTTTGGAATTATGAAATTAACCGGCATTTACTAATTGTATGGGGTCTATAACAAAGAGAATAAAACTTCAGATGGGTCTATTAGGCGAATGACTAATGCTGCTTCAATTATGGCGTAAAGATACAACATCACAAGACGTTGTAGGAAATGATAATATAGTTTTTCTTTTTTTTGTTACTCTAACTTGATTCGATATATTGACGGTGTATTAGGATTAACGACATGCTAACACAATATTCAAATAATAGTCACAACACATTCTAATACAGTTTCTTTAAATTGTAAAACTGTAAGAATTATTCCACGTTGTAACAAAGAACATACGGAATAGCATAAGAAAATTAAAATAATTTTTCACAGCCCACATTTTTTCGTGTTCCTCACTTCAATAAATCCAAATAAATTTAAAAAATCAAATCTTCTATTCTTAATCAACTCTCATCATTGACTTACGTACTGATACGTATAAAATCATTCATTTTGAAAGTGACCCAGGTAAAATTTCAAAACACGATAAAATGGAAGATGATGTGTCGAGTCGATGTGTTTTAGCATCTCCAAATTCTAAAAAGCTTTAATATATGATGTCACCTAGTCTCGTTTAGCTTCAAAGTTAAATAAAAGGGTCGTGCAATTAAATTTTGTAATTTCTTCATCTACAATCCCCACTTAATTTTATAATCAAGTAATGCCAAAGTTCTACTCACCCAGACGATTTGCGACTAGACCCATTCTCCTTGGAGGACTTGTCTTTGGAAGAGGAATCCTGCTCCTACGAACAGCAAACAGTTGAATGCCATGCCAGCCAGCCGATGTGGCAGGGACGCGCGAACAAGGGGACAAAAAGCAAATCGTAGAACGTTAGTAAATTTCATAATAACAATCTTTCCGCTATAAATATGTATAAATATAACAATAAAACATTATATATATCTTTATATTTTCTCATTTATATTTTTTGTTGTTAAATGTCAAATTCAACAAGAATCACGAACGAGAGAATCTTTTCTTTTTCGTATCGCCTGTCAATGCTACAGTAGTAACCTTCCCTTGCTGCGGAAAAGCAATGCTTTTTTTGCTGCTGGATGACAGAGACAGACGGCGTCAATTCTCGTGCTCTTTCTCATCTTTTCTGTTCACATTATTTCCAGAACTCTATGGAACTCTCTGAGAGCGCTGAGGGATGGGAAGGTACAAGAAGAGAAGAGAGAGCGAGCGTGAGAGCGTATGTAACAGAAAGAGAGAAAGAGAGAGAAAGACAGACGGGGCGAGCATAGCGATGCGACACGGTCGCATGCACCTGGCTCAAACTTACCAATCGCTTTATCGGGTATTAGGAAAGCATTGCAATCTTGGGTTGAGCATGCCTTGGTGTTTAAACTACCAATGGCCAACCACACATCCTTTTTCTTCTGCAAAAGAGAGCCCTCATCAAAGACAGCACGATTTCAAAAGGGTGTAAACGCGAGAGACGCGAGCGAGCACCCCTAATCGCTATACCTATGATTACCAGCGCATATTTTCTGATTAGGGAGTGTGTCTCTCGTTAAGGGGTCATTTTAGATTATTATTCTTTTTTTTTCTTCCTCTTCCAATGCATGGAAGAGATCGACCTGTAACCACTCTGCAGCAACTCGCAGCGATCCGGTCAAGTCCAGAAAATGTTTCTTTCGTTCTCACGTTCTTCGTATTTCAATAACAATACAAGTGACAAGTACAAACAACAGGTATTTCTCTTACAATTCGAACATTATTCACTTGGTGAATACGTTAAACTTTTTTTAAGGATATGACAGACGAAGTATGAGTCTTGATGGAGAACAAGAGAACAAGTTCTTGAAACATTTTCTTGAATAAACATAAATATTTTTTTTTAGTTGGCTGGTCAATTTACAATACTTTCACGTGATCGTTTGCAAATTCGGGATGCAGGATGTTTATAAAATTTCTATCCAGTTTCTTAGAGATAAATCATTTTACCAAAAATTACGCATAGATATGCAATAATACTTATATGTAACAATGCCTTTACATGCAAGCTTCCAGTTAATTAGAATTTACATTATTAAAAATGACACTGTGCATTTGAATATTTATGCTTTTTATACGTATAAGCATTATGCTTTCTTATAGTATAATTCTAAAAAATTGGAACTCTCTAAATGTAGATTTAGGTTTATGACTCATATGCCACTTGCCTCAAGCAACACTGAGAACCGGTTGATAACCTGAATAGGCATTTTGTAAATCATTTCGTAACGCCGAATTTAGTAGAAAATAAGCTAAAAATATGGTAAAAATTTCGGAAGCCTGACGTGTCTTCTGTCGTACTGCGATTAAGTGTTGTGATACCTGATCGATGCCACTACCTAGAAGGCAAATTGCTATCATTACAAGTTGCACAAAAATAATGTGTGTTATGGACAAGGTTTAAATACTTTATAAAATGAGCTTGTTTATGAACCTTTACAAGTAAAACACTTTTAAATTCCCTAAAAAAAATTGACAACTATATAGCACTTTAACAATATTTGTATCTTTATAATAAAAAGTTTTGTAATAAAAACCAAAGAGAATTACTTTTTTTGGACTTACACTCTTGTTTATTTTTACTTTTTTGATATAGAAAAAAATATTTAAGTAATGTAAGAAAATAATAATTTTAAGTAGAAAGAAACAGAAATAATTGCAAATATTTTAAACAAGTCACAACAAAGTTCAATCGACAAACTCTACTTATATATATATAAAATTATTATATAAAAATAAGATAAATGTGATGATTACAATTTTTTAAGCAATAAAAAATATAGATGTGTTTGGATTATTTAAGGGTAGTAAAAATAAGCATTTTTTTTTTATAAAATTGATTTTCAAGTCTGATAATCAGAATATTGTATGAAGTACTCTTTTACTTCTTATATAATATCTTACGGAGAGAGATAAGATATCTTCATCTTAGCAAAACAATACTACATTCAAGTAGGAAGTACTGACTTTATACTAGAAAAAGTGCAAGAAAAATGATTTGACTTGATCCAATATATGTAAATATTTTACTTTTACACGTATACTTTTGAGTTGCAAGGTATGCTCAAAAATCCACAAATCCATAAACTCATGAAATCCTGTACACTCGAGAGGATAGGTTTGTAGTGAACCCACAAATGCCAAAATTCATAGAATCTAGGATCCAAGGGTCCCTCAAGATACATTATGCTTCAGCAAATTCTCAATCGTGTGCTCTTACATTTACATGACACACTCATGCATTCACTCGACTTTCATTCATGTAAGCTTTGGCGCAAAGACCTCTGGGACTCCCTGTCTAAGTACCCGTATTGTTACCACATGTACAAACAGCATGAAGCTTTCCATGGATTACCACGAGTTATCATCGTTATCACTGCCGAGGACTGCACCTCCGTTTGAGCGTGTATCGCCATGACAGAGTGACGCGTGTAAATCTCCGTTTAAATTTTTTCTTATGAAACCTAACACCTTAGTAAGAAAAAAAATAAAAAAAGGTGTAAAAAAAATAGTGAGAAAGACTAGAAAAAAGAGACAGGAAAAAAAGAGAAGTAGAATGATGATTAGATGATTGCTGTATCTTAATACCTCGTCGTCTTTCAAGTGCAAGGAAGTCGTTGGCGCACATCCTATGAGCGCGAGGGTACATGTAACGTACCATCTATAAGTACAAAAACGGAGGTGTTGATCAATAGTTGGTACATCAGAGACAAGGGCGTACTTTGTTCTACATATATGTACATATACATGTATATAAAACTATCCATATACCAGAGACATAGAGAGAATAAAAAAAATATAGCGATAGTGAGACAGTGGGATGGAGGAGAGTGGCGGGTTCCCTTTCTCTCACACGGCGGCGAGTGCGTACATTAAAAATAAAATAAAAGAAAATAAAAGGAGGCACATCTTGTCGCCCATCCAATGTGACGCACGAGTGCGAGCGAGAGCGGAAACGGCAGCTATCCAAATGAGAGAAAGAGAGACAGAAAAAAGTAGCGAAGAAAGAGATGAACATAAAACCGACAGAGAAGTCAAGCTTACCCCTTTCTTATACGGCGCCTCCAGCATCGCCTCGACATCCAAATCCTCCGCCATTGCGCGAGTCGGGGAGCTCTCTGAAACGCCACGCATTAGCGGACCACAGAATTTCACGCTGCTTGCGGGCAAGAGGAGAGAGAGATACGTGAATTACGGGAGGTTCCTCGGTCACCGAGCTACAACGTGCGGACGACGAGCGCCCTAAATTAGCAGCTCGGGCAACGATGGAAATTGAAGCGCGAGAATGATCGTTACACGACGACGACGTTAGGTGAGATAAAATGGCCGGATTCAATGAACAGGCCTTTCCTCCTACCCCACTCCTCCTCTCGCCTAAAACGCCCTCTCCGGAAGTGACGCTCGTCAAGGTGGTTGTATCCTGACTGCATAAATCAAAATAAAATTCGTTTAATAAATATCACAATATACATACAATTTTTCTATTTAAAATATTAACTGTATTAACTGTAACAAATATGGATATTATAATGACAAAAAATAATAAAATACATAATAAGAAGAATAACAAATTCATCTTTGTATTACGTAGTAAAAGCAAAAGTGAAATCGTGACAAACGTCAATACTGTTTGACCGTGATTGGCCGATTTGTTTAAGTTCTACTGCTTACTGCTTAAGTTTTTTATGTGCTCCCGGCTTTAGGGCCGTGGCACATAAAAAAACTTAAGCAGTAAACTTAAGACTTAAGCGAATCAACCAATCACGGTCAAGCAGTAAGGCAGCCATTTTGAAACGTAAGCAACATCGAAAATTCCGTATGGATGAAATTCTTACGTCTTAAGTCTTACTGCTTAAGTTCTTTTATGTGCCACGGCCCTTAGCCGGCGTCTACAATGAAATTTTAAGCCTTAAGCCATAAGAAATTAACCAATCATATTCGCTTATTCTTCTCAAATTGAACTGTGATTGGTCAATTTCTTACAGCTTGAGGCTTAAAATCTCATTGTAGACGACGGCTTATGCAATGGTCTGTGCTCCCCGCCTAAAGGCCATCGCACACAACTTCCATAACTGTAAGCATAAGACGTAACGTAAGAATTAGCCAATGAATGAGCGTATAGACCAATGGAACCTTGACCTATACGCTCATTCATTGGCTAATTCTTACGTTACGTCTTATGCTTACAGTTATGGAAGTTGTGTGCGATGGCCTTAAGGGCCCAGACACAGACCATTGCATAACGCATAACGCATATGCATAAGAAATCTGATTGGTCCGTTAGCATGTGCATAAGGAATTCGACCAATCGAATTTCTTATGCATATGTATTATGCATTATGCAAAAGTCTGTGTTTCCCGCTTATAGAATAGGTTTTAAGGCCATCCCACACAAAAATACTTAAGGACATAACCGTAAGGAAATTGACCAATCAGCATTGAGTATTCCAATTACGGAGATTAGAGGCCTATATAATAAAGGCCCGTCTACAATGGTAGTAAGCAGTAGAGAGTAAGAAGTAAGGAGTACGAAATGGGATTTGCCCATTTTCATTACTGCCGGTTTTTAATTTGTCAAATTTTACTTCTTACTCCTTACTCTCTACCATGGTAGAAGGATATATGGTATGCGCAAAACGACGCGTTCTCTCTCTAAAATCTGCTGTTTCTTTCTAATCGCGTCCCGCAAAAATACATATCTACCAACATAAGGAAATCCCTAGAATTCTAGGGATGTAAGTGGCGATACATTGCAGAATTGACTGACTAGACTGTTACAATATACGAATGTGTATTATGTGACATATTATACAATATAATATAATTAAATATTTATATAATTATATTTATATATATATTTATATGTATATTATAGAATATTGCCACCAAATTCTAGCCAATTAATTACAAAAACTAATTCGCACAAAATTAAAAGGAAAGGAATAACAAGAATAAAATTTTTAATAACAAGAGTAAAATTTTTAATAATAAGAATAAAATTTTTTAAATAACATTTTAATTAACATTTTAAAATAACATTTTTAATTTTTTGACACCCACTGTCAGTGCTGTTTCCTTTTCGAGATTCATTGTCTCTAATCTTACACGGAGATCGGCATTGGATGTTTTCAATGTTAAATTTTGGGCAAGAATTGCCTTTATCTGCTGTTCCTGTTCTGTTAATTTCAATTTTAATGCCACGTTATTCGCTTGAAGAAAGTTTTGTTCCTGGAAGTGGTTCTCCGATGAATTTCTATGAAATTCTCCAAGTGACCGATAATGGTTTAATTCTTCTTTCATCCACTTTATTGTCTCATGCGGATTCTCTTCCTTGCGTGTCGTGTTGTCATGGCCACTGCTGGTGCAATTGTCGTCCACAAATCTGAAATACAAATACAAATGTTAGCATTACAGCTCTTATGAATTTTTACATTTTTTTCAGTACTATTTTAAAAAGCATAAATATTTTTTTTC
This sequence comes from Crematogaster levior, assembly GCA_901521435.1. Taxonomy (NCBI): domain Eukaryota; kingdom Metazoa; phylum Arthropoda; class Insecta; order Hymenoptera; family Formicidae; genus Crematogaster; species Crematogaster levior. The sequence goes on along the minus strand of CABEGB010000906.1, from coordinate 60,115 downwards.
ATAAAAAATATTGCTGATAACGTAACAAAATATTGAATCATGCAGCAGGTTATTAAATATTTCTCACCGATGCCGACGTTTCAAAGGTGAACTTCCTTCCTCGCTGAAATACTCGTTCTTCTCTTTTCTTGTGATCTTCGACGTCAAACGAGTTTTCCCAAATTTCAATTGACGAACGGCTGAAAGTTTACTACGCCTATGTAGTACAGCTTTCTTTCTTTCACATCTAGAAAAGAAATGCATAAGTAAGGTAACTCGAAAACTTGGTAAGTCGGAAAAAGTCACAGCAAAAAGACAATAGGTCTCAAATCTTAAAACCAATTATAGATATTTGTTATCTATTATACAAATGTTTTTCACAAAATGTTAGAAAAAAAATAAACAATCAATCCGAAAATATACCATTTTTCGTATTTTCATAATCATTGACACGGTACACTGTTTTTGAGATAAAAGGGTTGAACCGATTGACTTAACATTTTTCTCACAACTTGTTAAATATTTTTGTGAGACAACTATGTAGGCGATGAGCGATTTTTTAATTGTCATTCATTTCTTGGTAGATTGAATAATTCAAAAAAATTTATTTTTTATTGAAACCAATAGATATTTGTCAAAAAACCCGAATTGATATATCTTCAAAGTGAGTATTACGAACCTTCTTGGAAATGTAGAATTCCGTACGTTGCACAACGAATCAAAAGGCCTTTCTGGTGTTCTATTGACCCTGCCATTTGGTTCCGACAAAGGATTTCTGAAGACATGAAAAGAATAAAGTTCGTTATTCGTAGTAATGAGTACAGATTTTTTAAACATATTGTGCTTACAAAATTGCAGTCGGTAGTAAAAAACAGTTTTCAGACTTTCGGTCTCAGACCACGAGTAACAGAAAGTACTCAACAGCAGGTTTGTTTAATAAGAATCTGTATTCTATGAGACTTCACCACTGATAATGGCTTTTATAAACTTTTCATTGCCCGTGGTATAACTAAAGATCTGAAAACTGTTTTTTTAATGACTTTATTGATATCGGTAATGGTTTTTAAGTACTGAAATATATTGATCTATGAAACTATTATTATTAGTAGGACTAATTATGTACTTGTATTGTGATACATACCGACAAGATACTGACGTTGTTGGAGTTTCATGCTGACCTGTCATATCTGTCTCATCTAGCATACTCAAATCAGGCAAAGGTTCTGTCATCATTCTTAATATGGGTGTTGATGAACGTGGCAAAGATGAAAGTTTCGGCTCAGCCGATGAGATTCTCTCCATTGATGGGCCTGGCACAGGCGACAGACTTGCAGCATTTATTGGTGCTACAGTTGACGAAGATAGACAAACCAAATTAAAGGTCCGCCTAACAATGTTACAATTTACATTGCCTTTATGATGTGCCCTAATGAAGAAAATATAAATGTAATTGATTGTAGTTTCATTGTCACATAATTCTTGGAGCAACAGTTGATCCATAGTCATCTTGTCATGAGCACATGAATATCAATAATTTATGTTAACTTAACTTTATTATTCTTAATAATTATTTTTAAAAAAGCGAACATCAATATTTGCTCTGTTTAAAAAAATTACACATCCAATTTACTGTTCGTTTGTTGCTAACAGATGCAACGTTGGTACAGCAGTTGGCAAAAGTTGTCTCTTAAAAATATTTTTTCCTCTCTTCTTCTTCTTTGGTTGAACAAAAGATTTGGGAGTAAAGTGTACGGAACAAATTTGTGCTAAAATAACAAATAAAATTGATTACACGTTACAAAACTTTTCTGATCTTTCAAACAAGTTTTTGTTACTTCATGATACAGTATATCTAAATAAATAAATTTGAATTTTATCATGCAGAAGCATACCGTTAACGACGTTAGAAGGCAATACGACCTCTCCAATGCGCCGAAACCATCCTTCACGGATTATTTCGTTATCCGGTAATTTATGAAAATTTGCTTGCTCGGATGTGCATGTTCTGCAATTATTTTTGCAAATTTTCACTATGCAGCGCACCATTTTTAATGATTTTTCACATTTCACGTCACTCACGTTTCGACAGAAAATGTCAACAATAACTATATATATAATAAACTATATATATAACACAAAGTGAGATGGAAGAAAATAATCAGAGAGTGCGAAAAGGACGCTATACACCAGTCGTGCAAACTTTTCAAAGCTAAACATTTCGTTTTTTGCAGTTGTCCGCTCTGTACTTTTCTTGCCGCCGAAGGCTGAAAAGGGGCGTGGTTTACGAGTTTTGCGCATACCATGTATCCTTCTACCATGCTCTCTACTGCTTACTGCCATTGTAGACAGGCCTTTAGACAACGACACACGATACTGTTTTGTCTGATATTTGTTTGCTTAAGAGCCAATTAGAATTAAGCTTAAGTTAATTAAATTAAGCTTTAAGTCACCTGATCTAAAATTCTGCATATTGGCTTTCATAAAAAATCTAGCAGGCACCCTCAGGGTGTTGTCACATGCGGCATATTTCGCGTAATGCGTAAATAATACAACTAATTGGAGATCAGAATTTGTTGAAATGTTAACTTTCTGTTCTACACTGATTTGCGATTGGATCTCACAAATTACGCGTCTTGAAAAATCGCGCCTTGTGACGGCCCTCAATGGGTGCGTTCAGCAGACTCAACAGTTGAGTAATTCTTTTTAATACGTCAACATAATTGGTCTAAATTTCGGGATCTAACAGAAAGGACCAATAATCACTGATCGCTCACTGATCTGCTCTGCTGCTGAACGCAGCCAATGACTACGTTTACACGACAGTCTAAAGCTGATTTAGTAACTACCGTAGTTAATGAATTCTTGCATCCAATTGGTAAATTTTTTTAGATCTAAAAGAATATACCAATTGAATGCAAGAATTCTCTAACTACGGTAGTTATTAAATCGGCTTTAGGCTGTCGTGTAAACGTAGTTAATGTCGCACACTGAACGCGATATCTGAGAGCTGCATTACGACGTGACGTAGAAATGTAGCAAAATGCAGAGCTTTCATTGGATATCGCTCATCGCATTCAGTGGGTCTGTTTTTTATAGCTGCACTGCTGAACTAGTGCAATAAATTAGAGTGAAAAAATATATATTTGTCTCATTCTAACTTATTGCACCAGTTCAGCAGTGCAGCTATAAAGAACAAACCCAGTGTGTCGAGGGTCTGAACTCGCGCGCAGTTGTGCGATTATTCCACGGCGGAAGTGACCGCCGCTCGCGCGTCATCCGTTTCCGGATGTCGCGTCTTGACTCGCGTATTATCGGACAGCCATCTTTTCTCGCTGGCCACTTCTATCCGGTACACGCGGTCGAAGGTTCGTGCTGGACATACGTTACGTGTAGACGCTATTTCGACGGCTATAAACCGCTTCGAAGGCTCCGAATCGGAGCTTTCATCGGTATTTATAGTAGTGCTGTAGCCACAAGAAGGAAACATGGCGCGTTACGGGCAGAGACCCGAGAATGCCCTGAAACGGGCAAACGGTAAGTCGCAGGGTTCCGCCTGACCTCTTACACGAGCGTGACATGACCAATGCAGCTATCAGCCTTCAGCGCGACAGAAAAAAACGAAGCTTACGCCTCTCGCGATCGCTTCACGCGGAAAGCATAGTGGGACACAAAACTTTACACGTATCCCTACTCCTACACTACTATGAATTTGTTTTCTTTTGTACAAATATCTTATTCTTTTGTGTTGTCACTGTGTTACACAAGTAATGTCTATTTCTATCAAAGATTAACTTTAATCTGATTAACTTTAATTTACTTTTTATCTTTTTATAATTTTTAGAACTAGAGAAAAAGATAAACTAGGAAAAGATAAAAAGATAAAGGAAAGATAAAAGATAAAGGGAAAGATAAAAAGGAAAAGATAAGTTAAACTAAGATTAAATTATAGAATATAGAGTAGAAATGAGAGAATATAAAACTAACACTTGGCATATTATAATTAATTTGTCTTTGTGTTCTTTCTCTTTTTTCCTCCCAATAGATATACTAATTTCATTTTGAGTCTAGGAAATGTTACACAGTATAGCTGAATAATTTTGATAGGCTGAAATTTCTTTTAGCTGTTAGCATTGTATATCTTACATTTAATGATTCTTATATAATATGCGTAAAAACGTTCTGGAAAGAAGTCTAAGGGGCTGCACACAATAAAAGGAATAAGGAACAGAGAACAAAGGCTATTTCTTTCTTTTTTCTGCAGAATAGAAGAACAGAGAAAGAGCCCTTGTTCTCCCCTGTTCCTTATTCCTTTTATTGTGCGCAGCCTCTAAGCCTAGCCGATCTCATTACCATATTTTGTACCATATCATGTAAATTTCATGCTTTTTAGCATTGCGCATATATATCACTGTAAATTGTTTTCTGTATAAATATCTTGTATTCTTTTGTATTATCACGTCTTGTCTGTTATGTAAATAAAACAAGCACTCAGCATATTATAAAATTTATATTATTTAAAAATTATTTTAATTTGTAAATTAAATATATGTTTGTTGCATTATATATTGTTATTTCTCTCTTTTCTAAACAGAGTTCATAGAAGTGGGTAAATCAGCTCAAGCATTAGACACATTGCAAGAAGTCTTCCGTAATAAAAAATGGAAGTACAACTGGTCAGAATCAGTCTTAGAACCTATAATGTTCAAGTATCTGGACCTCTGTGTGGAACTGAAGAAGTCACACATAGCCAAGGAAGGCTTGTTCCAATACAGAAATATGTTTCAATCCGTCAACGTTGGAAGTTTGGAGAAAGTTATACGTGGCTATTTGAAACTGGCTGAAGAGAAAACTAATGCGGCACGCAAACAGAGTCAGCAAGCAGTAATTGACATTGACGATCTTGATAACCTTGCTACACCTGAAAGCATCTTGTTGTCAGCCGTTAGTGGAGAGGATGCGCAAGACAGGAGCGATCGTACTATTTTGGCACCCTGGGTGAAGTTCTTGTGGGAGTCATACTGCCAATGTTTGGAGTTGCTCAGAACAAATGCACATGTAGAAACTCTTTATCATGATATTGCACGTATGGCCTTCCAGTTTTGCCTCGAGTATAATCGTAAAACTGAATTTCGTAAGTTGTGCGAGAAATTACGAAAGCATCTTGAAGATATATGTAAGCTACCTCCGCTCGTATCAAATGTTTCCATGAGTAAGGCAGAAACGCAACAGTTGAATCTAGAGACTAGATTAAATCAATTAGATTCTGCGATACAAATGGAATTATGGCAGGAGGCATTTAAATCTTCGGAGGACGTTCACGGCATGATGAATTTGTCGAAGAAGCTCCCTGTACCAAAAACTATGGCTAATTATTATCAGAAACTGGCTATGGTTTTCTGGAAGGCTGGCAACTATCTGTTTCACGCAGCTGCACTAATCAAACTTCTGCAACTCTCTCGAGAAATGAAAAAAAACATGTCCTTGGAGGAACAGCAACGAATGGCCAACCGTGTATTATTGGCAACGTTGTCGATACCGTTGCCATCCGCACATCCCGAATTCGATCGTTTCATAGAGACAGACAAAAGCCCGCTGGAGAAAGCTCGGAAACTAGCGACTCTTTTGGGTCTCTCGCAACCACCGACCCGCGTCTCCCTGTTGAAAGACATTGTTCGTTTGAACGTTGTCGGCCTCGCGTCACCGCAGCTGCAAGAATTATACTCGTGGCTAGAGGTGGAATTCCATCCGTTAGAACTCTGTAGCAGAGTCGATTCTGTTATTCAGACGTTACAGGCAGACGAAAACAGTGCGTTAGTTCAATACATCCCAGTCTTGCAGGATGTTACACTTGTACGTCTCGTTCATCAGATTTCTCAAGTTTATCAAACTGTACAATTTTCCAGGCTTCTAGAACTCGCCAAATTCACTACTGATTTTCACCTTGAACGACTTTTGGTAGACTTCGTGCGCCATAATGACATGCAGATCAGAATAGACCATGGCAAGTCATGTGTTCACTTCGGAGTGGATCTTTCGGAAGCGCGACGAGAGGATCACCCGGATGGTCCGATACTGCAAGCAATGCCCTCCGAACAAATACGTTGCCAACTGGTAAACATAGCGACCGTGTTGCACCGTGCCATTAATGTAATAAATCCTAACAAGAAAAAACTTGAGCACGAGAAGCTACGCAACGCGATGGTCGCTGACTATCACGAGACTAAGATGAAGGAACATCAGAGAATATTGGGTAGGCATAAGATTATCGAGGAGCGAAAGGAGTATATCGAACACATCAATACGGTCCGTGAAGAAGAGGAGATGCGACGACAGGAGGAGCTCCAACGACAGCAGATGCTGGCCGAACAAAAGCGACTAGAACAGGAGCGGGAGGAGCGTGAGCGGAAGCGTCAGCAGAGCGAGATTCAGCAGATCAAGGACCGTCATCTCAAGGAAAAGATGCAACAGATTTCACAGACGAGCCACGGACAAAAGGTGCTGAAGAAATTAGACGAAGATGAGATCAAGAAGCTGGACGCAGAGCAAATCGCAGCGCGAGAAGCTGAAGAACTGCAAAAAGAGCGCAGGGAGATGCAGCAGAAGCTCAAGTCCCAGGAGAAGAAAATCGATTATCTCGAGCGTGCTAAACGGCTCGAGGAGATCCCGCTGTTGGAAAAAGCTGTGCAGGACAAGATACAACAAGCGATGCAGCTTTGGCAGCAACAGGAAGATGAGCGAATCGCCGCGGCTATCGAAGAGAGGCAGGAAGCTGTCGCGATTCAAGAGCGCTTAGCGCGTATGAAAGAGGATCACGACATCTTCCTGGCTAAAATCTTGGCTGAGCGTAGGAGTATATACACCGAAAAACTAAAGGAATTTGAGAAATTGTTGAACGAGGAACGTGCTAAGCGGTTGTTGAAACGCAAAATCGAGCGTAAAGCTGAGCGTAAGGCAAAATGGGAGAAAGAACGTGCAGAAGCCGCGGAACGAAGACGACTGGAAGAATTGCGTATCAAACAGGAAGAGGAAAAGAAACGCCTTGAGGAAGAAAGAACTAAAAGCGAAGAGGAGGAGAGAATCAGACGAGCCGAAGAAGAAGCCAGAGAAGCCGAACGTTTGGCCAAGCTTAAGAAGCAATCCGAAATTATTAGAGCGAAGGAAGCTGAAATCGAACGTAAATTGGAGGAAGAACGGCAAAGAGATAAAGAACTGGCTTCAACATGGCGACGTACGGATAGAGATCATGATCGTGATCGTGACCGTGACCGTGATCGTGATCGAGATCGTGATCGTGATCGAGATCGTGATCGTGATCGAGATCGTGATCGTGATCGAGATCGAGATCGTGAGCGTGACCGAGATCGTGATCGTGACCGTGATCGTGACCGTGATCGTGACCGTGACCGCAACCGCGGTGGTCCAAAACCTTGTGAGTATAACACATTTTTATGTCTTCTCGCTAAATATTTTCGTACATATGTATATGTATCGATAAATTTAATTTGTACTTTTGTTATCATTAGCAATGGAGTCATGGCGGCGTACTAATACTGACAAAGACTCTGATGGACTGAAAAACGAAACGGATCACTGGAGAAAACGCGACGACAAGATCGAGGATTCTTCGTGGAAAAGGAAGGAACCAGAACGTCGCGAAATGTATAAATGGAGAAGAAACGATAATTCGGACCGATGGAAAAAAGAGAGTACTATGGAGAAATGGAGGAAAGATGAGAACCACGATAAAGACGATTTAAGAGATCGAGATAGATATAATCGTGGTTTCGATAAAAGATGATCACGATCGTGATCATGACCGTGACCGTGGAATAGATGGACGCAGAGTAAGTACACGTTTTCTTAATACAATGCATTTTACATATATTATAAAGTGTTCTATACACATACAACACACACACAATATATATATATATATATACATACATATATACAGGGTGTCACCTAATTCGCGCCCACCATTTACACAGTGATATTCCTCATGAAAAACTGAGTCGAAAAGTCCCGAGCCATTTTTTCGAATTATGCTTCATAAAGTAATCATTATTAATTAAAGATTAATCAATCAGCATCGCTTTTTAAACAGACACACGTTCGTGAGCCGCACATCTACTAGTGTACGTGAGTGAGCTGCCGTACGCTGTCTCACGCCGCCGCCTCACGCACACTAGTAGATGTGCTCATAAGTCGAAAAAATGGCTCGGGACTTTTCGACTCAGTTTTTCATGAGGAATATCACTTTAAGTGGTGGGCGCGAATTAGGTAATACCCTGTAGACCTTTTTCTTTACTGCTGTTACCTTCGTTCGCTTATGTCTTATTAATTATATTAAGCATATTTATTTTTATTTTTTAAATGTGTATATATTTTAATAATGTATCTATTGAATTACAATTACAGATACGCGTGATTCCACGTGACACAATACGTAATGATAAGGTTATACCTATCTGTATTCACAAAGGTTCGTGTTCAACACAGGAGAATGGAACATTTGTCTCTAATGATTTCAATACTTATCGTTTGGTAGCTAGTACCAATGTCAAAGAATTGATTAAAACATTTGAATTAGAAAAAATTTTGATATATACCGCCCTTATATTGAAAAAGATTATTATCACAGCTTGGAACAGCTTCTTAAGTAGATAAGAACATTTCCTGCTTTGATGAAACATAGGAAAGTCACTCAAACAATCTCTTTCCCTGGATTGACTTTGTAAACGATGAGTTAATTGAATTGAAGGTACGTATTGTATAAACAAATCTTGTATATCTTTGATAGTAAGAAATGTTAAATAAAAGAAATGCTAAATAAAAGTAATTTCTTTATTCGAAATGGACTGCACGAACAATGTATTATTATTGTTTATACTATTCGTTATTCTTAGTTTTATCGTCATATAATCATTATCAATGTTACAGAATATTCACACTATGCGGCAAGCTGCAATAGTTCGATATCATGAATAGGTCTGTATAACCTGTGCTTGTAAACATACCTGCTAGAGATTACCGTAGCATCTCATACCAAAGGTAATAAAAAGAAAATAGTTTATTTTATTTCTTTTTATTTACTAGATATCTCCATTTCAATTTTATAATTAAATTATGATTTCTAATAATTTATATTTATTCTGTTGCTATATATAAGAAAGTCTTACAATGACGAAAACCCACAAGGAGATAGCTTTATTCATGGTTCAGTTGTATGAAAATCAAAGCTACACGGAGGCACAGATTATATCTGAGATTAATGACAAAACGTAAGATCTTCTGAACCAATTAACTTTGTTAGCAACAGTGCAAGCACCAGATGGCAAGAGAATGATCTCCATCGAGTTGTTTGCAAAGGAGAAACTTTGCACCAGCTGTTGAAAGTTTTCTGATCAATTTATCCATTGCCGAATATTTCTTTGTATTATGATAATTTTATAAACCGAAGTCTTTAATCTTTAGGGGAAGAATAGATTTTTTTCATGACTTATCTTTTTTATTTAGAACTTTAATATATATGCTGTGTGTCATTTTACAAGAAATATGTGACTACTAGAAGTATGTGACTAGTAGAATCAAAAGATCGACTTTCCTCCAAATATGATAGACAATGAGAATAAGGAATAAAATGTATCTATTTCTTATCATTTTTGCCTCGTATTAAGATATAAGCATTCTATATTCTACAAACATTTTATGTCCATTCCTTCTGTCTTATTGGCCTGAACCTTTAGTGTTATATTGATATTGTTAATTATGTTTTTAAGAAATATTTATATAGATAATAAAAAAAAATTATTCCTCTTTACATAAAATGCCTATTTTTTATGAACAATCACCATTATATAAAATAAAAAAATAACTTTTGTTGAGGGGTTACACCACTTTAAAGCCTAGAAAAACAGCTATTTTTAAGATTTTTATTCAGACAATGGTTAAGTAAATAAAAAAACCTATAAAAAGGCAATGATTCTACATATATTTAAGTACACGAAAAATATTTTTTTTTTCCAAACAAGCTGACGTCACTAGGGCTAATCCATGCAGGCTTGTTTGTCAGGAATGTCAAATCGGCGTGCAGGAACAAACAGTTGAACCTTGAACAAAAACCAAAATTTTTATTTTCTACACAGTATTTACTAAAGAAATATATGTAGGGATTTTTTGAAATATAGTTTTAGACAAAATGGCGAACATTTGAAAAAAAACGTGTCATTTTTTATCTAAAAATTTAGTATAAAAATATCTGTAACAAAGACAATTTTTAATCGCACCCCCCCCCCCCCCCTACTTCTTTAGATAATTTAGATAAGATTTTTTTTTAATTTTAAGTGAATCAGATAAAAATTGTAGAAGTTATGCTGCACGCCGATTTTAAAAATATTTTGAGAAAAACGCGTTTAAAGTTTTACGTAACAATATTTCGTGTATAAAATTAACCCTGCGCGGTCCTACTGGGTCGTTTGTGACCAGAGTGAAATTTCACTTGACACATTTTTCATGCATTTTCGCTCAAATAGCTATTTATAGCGTAAAAAATAATAACTTTTGGGCTTTGAGAACTGTTGATTCTTATTGAATAAGCATCGAGAAGTACTCATGAATTTTTTTAGATTTTTTAAAGCGATGCAACCGGTTGAAAATCGCACACGGACACAAACGACCCTGTGGGACCGCCGAGCCAGTCAAAATATAGTGGGACCGCGCAGGGTTAAGAAATTGAAAAATTATCTTTAGTCTGCGATTCCTGCGTCATAAAGTTGTTTTTTTACATTGACTTCAGCTGTCTCTTTTCTGTCCAATTTTAAGACTTCCGAGCCTGTTTTGCCGCATCAGTCAACGCTCCGCTACCTTGAAGCGTTGAGCGTCCATTTTCGCGCAAAAATTATAACAATTCTGGCCTATAGTGGCCATCTGTAAAACCTGCATTATTTTCATTATGCTTGTCAAGCTGTCGTTAAAATTATAAACTGTAAATGTCCACCAGAACTGTTTTTCCACTTGACATTGCTTTCGGTGCCATCGTCCATACGACAGAATTGAAGCTTTCATTGCTATTTTGTGTGAAGTCTCCTAAGCAACGCTCTAATAATTCGTCGTTACTTAAATCTGTATAAATGAACTTGATAACATTAAAAACCTCTTGTTTGAAAGACGGTTTGTTTCTTCAATCGTCTTTTTGAAGAACTCTGCTTGCACACGAAATACTGGCTTTACAGTGGCACACCGGCGCACTTCGGCTGTACAGTCGTAAATACTTCGAATTTTACATTCTGACAAAAAAAACCTTTATTTTTAAGACTATAAATTATCATTTAAACAAAAAAAATTTTTAATTTTTTGAAATTTTCAAAGTGGTTAATGCAAACCTCTTAAGGGCCAATCAGCCACCGGCTTTCCGCTAGCACTAGAGGTTGTTCAGTTACCGCGTGTATGAGGCCTGTTCTACAATGAATTGTTAGTCGTAAGGCCTGTTCTACAATGAGTCGTTAGTCGTAAGTCGTAAGCGAATAGACCAATCATATTCGATTATTCTTTTCTAAATTCAACTATGATTGGTTTATTCGCTTACAACTTGCGACTAACGACTCATTGTAGAACAGGTCTAAGTCGTAAGCGAATAGACCAATCATATTCGATTATTCTTTTCTAAATTCAACTATGATTGGTTTATTCGCTTACGACTTGCGACTAGCGACTCATTGTAGAACAGACCTTAAGCATTGACTAAAGGCCATCGCACACAACTTCCATAACTGTAAGCATAAGACGTAACGTAAGAATTAGCCAATGAATGAGCGTATAGACCAATGGAACCTTGACCTATACGCTCATTCATTGGCTAATTCTTACGTTACGTCTTATGCTTACAGTTATGGAAGTTGTGTGCGATGGCCTTTAAGCCAGGAGCACATAAAAAAACTTAAGCAGTAAACAGTAGAACTTAAGCGAATTGACCAATCACGGTCAAGCAGTATTGACCATATTTTTTTATGTGCTCTTGGCTTTAGGGCCATCCCGCACAAACCTTCCGCAACCTGTAACCCGTAACTCGTAAGCGTAAGCGATTCCACCAATCAGATTTAACTGTACCCTTCTACATTTTGTTTCGTAACTAGAATACTCAATGCTGATTGGTCAATTTTCTTACGGTTACGTCTTACGTTCTGAAATATTTTTGTGTAGGATGGCCTTTAAAGGCCCGTCTACAATGGCAGTAAGCAGTACAGAGTAAGGAGTAAGAAGTAAGATTTGACAAATTAAAAACCGGCAGTAATGAAAATGGGCAAATCCCATTTCGTACTTCTTACTTCTTATTCCTTACTCTCTACTGCTTACTGTTATTGTAGACGGGCCTTTAGGGCCCCAGCACACGAAGTTCCGTAGCCGTAACGTAAGACGTACCGTAAGAGCTATCGCACACAAAATGCATAGCGTTGCATAAACATAACATAAGACCGCTGGACCAATGCGCATCTTATGTAAATCAATATGGCGACTTTTTTCTAGGTGTTTATTGGTCCAGCGGTCTTATGTTATGCGTATGCTCTGTTATGCATTTCGTGTGCGATGGGCTTAAGGCGGGGAGCACAGACTTTTGCATAATGCATAACGCATATGCATAAGAAATTTGATTGGTCCGTTAGTATGTGCATAAGGAATTCGACCAATCGAATTTCTTATGCATATGTATTATGCATTATGCAAAAGTCTGTGTTTCCCACTTTAGAATGGACCAATCATCACAAGTATTTTTGAACGGTAAGATTGCCATCTTGGAGAATATTTGATCGTGATTGGTCAATTATTACGGTACGTCATACGTTACGGTTACGGAAATTTGTGTGCTGGGGTCCTTGCTGGACGGAGTCTTCGGTTGCGAGGGATAAAGATTTTCGCGGAGGAAGGGGCCGCCATATTGTCTGGCGACATTTTGCACGTTGTTTAAAATTTGACATATCACATTATTTTCATAATGTAACATGAAAATAATGCTGCGTTCCAATATTCACTGCCAGTACTAAAAATCTATAATATACGTGACGTAAACTATACATTTTTATTACTGGCAGTGAATATCGGAACCATGGCGTCTTAAGGCCCGTCTACAATGGTAGTAAGCAGTAGAGAGTAAGGAGTAAGAAGTAAGGAGTACGAAATGGGATTTGCCCATTTCATTACTGCCGATTTTTAATTTGTCAAATCTTATTTCTTACTCCTTACTCTGTACTGCTTACTGCCATTGTAGACGGGCCTTTATGGCTCCTGCAACGTGGCAACGCTGTCGGAAATATTTCTCCTATTTTCGACAAAGCAATGAATCGATCTCGTTTCCTAGAAGCCTAGTTCGGCGTTCTTATTTTTATTTTTCGTGGTTTGCACACAGTAGGATTCCCTCATACGGTGCTTTCCATCTAGCGACACAGATCGACACAAGTGTCATTTTATCTTTGGCTGCTTTCCTTTTAGAAGACACAAATCGACACAGTTTAACACACTCCGACTCTCCTCCCAAGCAGAGTCGAAAAGAGCCAATTGAGTTTGAAGAAAATTGTAAATGGAAAGCGACGTGTGTCGATTTGTGTCAAAAGTGTCGACTGTGTTCCCTAAAAGAAAAACAGCCTTTGGCTGCTTTCCTTTTAGAAGACACAAATCGACACAGTTTAACACACTCCGACTCTCCTCCCAAGCAGAGTCGAAAAGAGCCAATTGAGTTTGAAGAAAATTGTAAATGGAAAGCGACGTGTGTCGATTTGTGACAAAAGTGTCGACTGTGTTCCCTAAAAGGAAAGCAGTCTTTGTTATTTATGAATGGGTGCGTTCGGCAGACTCAACAGTTGAGTAATTTTTTTTAATGTGTCAACATAATTGGTCTAAATTTCGGGATCTAACAGAAAGGACCAATAATCACTGATCGCTCACTGATCTGCTCTGCTGCTGAACGCAGCCAATGTTAAAAAAAGATAGAATGATGCTTGTCGATTTGTGTCGCTAGATGGAAAGCACCGATCATTACAGGACCAATATGACGGTCAGCCAATCAGCAAGCGAGGCGCTATTTTCGCTTCTCTGATTATTTATAGGACTCTACTTCTATCTATGTGTACAGCTTGATTCATGTCGTACTTACGTGAATTCGCTTTTGTATATACATATGTACATACATACCGTGTATACATATATAGGCATGGTGGAGTTCAGAGAAATTCTTGTGTTTATTAATAATTTCTCTCGGCACTATGTAAAATAGAGTAGAAAACTAACACAATAAGAGAGTTTACTCGAACTCTCCGTAGATCTGTTTGTTTCTGCTTCGACCGTCTAGCTTTCTAGATCGCAACTTTGAAATTAATTGTAGCAGTCCTATGTAAAATGTACATAAAACTGGCAGAGATACATTCTTGAGAAAAACGTCCGGTCTCTCGACTAATTTAATTATTGCGCAAAGTACGAGGACAAGGTTCACCGCGTACTTCAACTGTTAAAATGGCTACATCCTTGTCAGGTGAGTCGCGAACTCATAAAAGTCTCTCAAATCTCTTATATCATTAATTTACAGTTTAAAGAAATACATAAATAACTTGAACTCATATTCTACTCGTTCCAAATGATTCAACACTCTAAAATTTACATGCGTAACTTATGTACGCTGTAAATTATTTGCTTGAATTATTTGTACATCATACGTAATCGTATACCATAATTCTTTTATAGCTTACTGGGTAAAGTTCTTTGAAGGAGCTGGATTTTCGCAAGATGTGGCCACTAGACATGCAGTTGTGTTCTCGAACAATCGTATCAAACCAGATATGTTGCCAGATTTGGATAAACCTAGTCTCAAAGAAATGGGTATCACATTAATGGGTGATATGATTGCTATTTTGAGATATGCTAAGAAAGTAGTAGAGGAAACGACGTGCGAGAGGTTTTTAGTCGATTCAGAAGATCTACTTTCGACTCCAAAAGTTTCTGCGAAACCTGTTGTGAAAAAAGTTGTCAGAGAAATTGGAAATAAGACAGTGGCTTTGACGGTGGCTAAGACAGATCCTACAAAGAAGATAATAAAACCTTTACCTATGGCAAAAAAGATTTTGACTGTAAGAAAGCCAATTTCTACCCCTGTCACCACTAATGCTGTTAACCAAAAGCAGATATCTGTTAAAAGAAAATTGGTGTCACAGGAAATATATCAAGATAATGATGAAGATAATTGGAATAACTTGGAAAAGAAAATAAAGGTGACAAATGGTAGTGAAGACAATACTGTTGCGGCACCAAAAACAACCACTGTAAGAACTCAGATACTTAAAAAACCTGTTGAACAAAAACGAACGGTATTTGATAGATTAGGTGACAGCTCGGTTACGAGCACAACCAATCTAGCTGATACGACACCCACTTTCAATATTACTGGAGTTGGTAAAGATGTGTTCAAGAGATCGACTAGCGTTTTTAAGCGTCTCGGTGATATAGACGATAAAAAGGATGCGACTACTACAGGAATACTTAAGAATGGATCAGGCATTATCTGTTCACCAGGTATACTGAAAAACCGAACGTCACCTAGTGTACGCACGTCAATCATAACGACAAAAAGAGTTGTGCCTAAGATCACTGGCACTATGCATGCCGATCATGAAGTCAGCAAAAAGATTATTTCAAATAATACAAGCCGTATATTGAAGCTAAAAAAAGACATAATATCTCCTAGAAATGTTAAATCAAGTATTGAAGGTATTATCAAACCTGCTGTTACGTCTAGCAAATTGGGTTTGTATATATGCTACCTTGATCTATAGATATAGTAATGTACAAAGAACAGTATTTTTATTCATTTTATTATTGCAGCTTCAGAACGACTTATCTCAATACCAGCCAAAGCACGCCTGGGCACAACCACTACCAAACAAGTGACTTTCAGTAAAGTGGCAACAGTGACGCGTGTCAAGAAGGCAGATGTTTTCAGTCGTTTGGGCATTTAAGTTCGGCTTTCTTGTATCTCTACTGCTCAACATGAACAAGCAGTGATCAGTTGTAATCGGAACTGTTATTGTATAAAGTTAGATAGTTTTTTGGTTGGACAACCAAGCCAGTGAAATTAATATTGCTAACCAGGGTCGCTTACAAGGATGTTGTGAATGAATATGTACGATGTAAATATAATAAGAGAGAACGTATGATTAGATTTACAATTTATGACGCTCATGAATTGCTCGATCATAAAGAACACAAATTGGATATTGTAGAGAGAGATGTGTTTTTTTTTCTATAAGATCATGCAAATTATACAACATTTTCTTTTTTCCCCTTTTTATTTAAGACGGTTTAATAGATGATTCAATTTCATAAAGATTGAGCAACTGCGATCATATCCTGTAAGACACAACTATATTTTAAACTTGAAACTGTGTATTAATCTTTTTGACTTTAAGGAAAAAAGAAAAGTTTTATGCAGCACCATTTTTCCTACATATGTGTACTTTCTAGTTTTTTTATAATATTCTCAGGATATCAACATACATAAATACAAATGTATGAACGAGCAATTAGATTTGCTATATTTTGAAATTGGACTTGCTGTATTTTTAGCTCTCTGTTTTCCTAAATGTATTTCCTATAGCTTTCAATATCTTATTATTATTATTACGTTCAACAAACATTTATTTGTTTCATATTGCATAAGTACTGATATTGAAAAAGCATAATCTGCCGAAAGTGTCCTATAATATTTTATTAATGACGGTATTTAAATAATTAGAAAGTATAGCTTGTGATAATAAAAGCAACAGATTAACACGGTTATTAGGTGTGTTTTGTATAATTGGACTATTGTCATATAATATAGTATTATTAATTTGTTACTATTCTATATTTTTTAATAAGTAAAATATATATCTAAAAATTTATTTTTATGAAGTTTCTCAAGACGAATTCGAACTAGCAAGAAAATGAACGATTATGAACAGGATATATATGATGGATATGAAAACTTGTTCTTTGGTGTACAAGAGATGGAATATATTCGTCAATGTACATTTAGATTTTTTGCATTACATTGAATTTGTGACCAGGATCATAGTATCATGATTCAATAAGATCCAAGAGAAGATAGAGTAGATTTCAATAAATATTTACACACAATTTTTAATATTTATCTGCATAAGAAAATTTAAATAAAATAGCCTTAGATACGTTCACGAAGATATCTTTCTTCTTCCTACTTTTATAGCATTCAACTTAATAAACAAATGCTTTCGCATCAAATAATTTTGATTTCCACATTTTTTAAATTTCTCAAGTATAGTGGAATATTTTTCCACACTTAAATGTATGAGGTAAGAGAATCAGGAAATAATACCGAATTCCTCGTTTAATAAATTTATTTTTTTGCTACACCAGCAAAGTGTCTCGTGGATATCTGGGCTCGTTTGTGCCGGTGAACTCTGACATTCGTCGAATCAAGTTCGTTCGTAGTTCATTCGCGTTCGTTCGCGCTCATTCTCGATTCTAAATCTATCTTTTAAGAATACGTTCATCGATAGGTGAATAACCGGTTCCGTCTCTTGTCAGTACATGAAAAATCAGTACATTCGACACTTGACGAGGTGCCAAAAATGATCAGTTCCGAGTAAATTTTCGTGATCGTCAAATGGGCCTTGGTGAGCCCTGGAGATGACTGAAGAACACATTTATCGAGTGTTTCGATAGTTATGTTTAAATTAGCCAATAATGCGGTAAAATGCAAGTTACTTATCGTAAATAAAATCTTTATTTATTACACAAATACTATGTAAATATAAGCGTGCGCATTTACGATACGACAATATATACGTTGCTGCGGAATCTTTTTTTTTATTATTACTCTGACAATGGAAATGTAGTTTTAAATAAAAATCGAATAGTAGTGGATAATGTCGGTGCACCAATTACCGCCCGACCTGTCGCGAAATTTACTCCAGATTGGTCTAGTACGAAGGGTTGCGCTCATGTGAGATGATTGGCGCATGCGCAGTACAGCACCCTCACTAACGTAAATACTTTCCTGAAATTAAAGGTATCATAAGAGCCCAACATGGAAAGAAATGTGAAGGAATTTACAGGAGGAAAAAGAGCTTTTTTTTTTTAAATGAAAAACAGTAACAATTAATATAAATAATAATGAAACTTTATTGCAAGCCGTGCAGAGAGCTTTTTTATTATTGTCGTGTGGTATTACCAATCTTTAAAAGTATCTATACTTAACCAATGCTCTTGGAATATTTTCATTTATGACTTCTTCTTTTCTCCGATGTTACTTGTCGACGGCTATTGATGATCCATCTCCTTCGCTTGCACTGACTTATAATTAACGTTATAATATGCACTCAATATAACACTGCTTCGTCACAGAAAATACGCGGGAAATGTACAAGATGGAGCCTCTTTATACGCACCTATGTGATCCATTAGACGCTGCAAACGCTTTGAAGCGTCCGAAGGAAAACCATGATTGGTCTGTACGGTGCTTCAAAGAATTTTTAGCGACTAATGGGGTCTGTTTTTTTCAGCTGCACTGCTGAACTAGTGCAATAAGTTAGAATGAGACATATATATATTTTTTCACTCTAACTTATTGCACTAGTTCAGCAGTGCAGCTGAAAAGAACAGACCCATGGATTGCACCCTATATTGCACTCTAGATACATCTGTGGGCGCAACTGATTTCAAACTCTGACGTCACTTGCGCACGCGCATAGTGTTGTGGTTGTGAGGCGGGCCCGGTTTTCTGGCGCATGCACGGCCATGTTGTCTGTTAGGCTAGTATTAACAGACACGTATCTAGACGACTGTCTGCAGAGGAGGTATGGGCGCGAAAGTTTTGGCGGGCTCAACGTGCAACGGACAACGGAGGACTACAGAAATTGGATACCAGTTGTTGGTAAGTAAATATTAAATCATGGACTGTAAGGCCTGTTCTACAATGAGTCGTTAGTTGCAAGTCGTAAGCGAATAAATCAATCATAATTGAAATTAGAAAAGAATAATCGAATATGATTGGTCTATTCGCTTACGACTTATGACCAACGACTCATTGTAGAACAGGCCTAATAATAACAATAGTAGTAGTAGTAGTAGCAGTAGTATTGGTAAAGGAGTTGTAAAGAAACGTAGACTTAGAAATTTTCAACATTTTTGGCTAGATGAAAATGATTTTAAAGGATGGTTAACTCCTCATCCTGACATACAAAATAATTTTAAAAATTATATTTTTCCTTAAATTACAAAAACTTACAAAATTATACGGGTGACCAATGGTACACCTTTTTACATATGGAGATACTTCACTGATGCTACGTTCGCCGCGCATGCGCCAAAAAACCGGGCCCGTCTCACAAGTTGTGAGTCACAACACTGTCTGGATAGATTTAGCAAAGAGAAAGCAAGGTGCAAAGCTCGGTGCTGAATAACTTATGTGGCAAGGTATTCATCGACAGGAAATTCGTTTCTCGACTCTGTCGCCTCACACGAAAAAAGAGATCTTTGAAAGGAAAGATTAATCTGATGGACGCAGTTATCCAAAGGCATAAATACGATTCGGCAATCTGTCGTGTGTTTTAACAGGATGAAAGTACAAATAATAACAATAGTAATAATAATCTGAGATATCAAATCTCATTGTAAACTATGGTACTTTATCTCGATAGAGATAAAAATAAATGATAAAAAGGAGAAAAAAACATACGTTTGTGATCGTTGCTCGACCAATCTCTGGATGAGTTAATAAGTTCTTTCAGTCGAAACGTTTATGTGGGATTCAAGTCTCGTCAAAGTCTTATTTCATTTTCTAAATCGATTACTAAATAAAGATAATACATATTGTGAAAGGAAGAGAAAGATATATATTAGTGAACTAATGGAGTGGACAAATGATAAAATTTTATCATTTATTAGTGACATTGAAAGGTTGCCGATTCTGTGGAATTCTTCAGATCCGTACTACAAAATTAATAGAAAGAAAGATGAAACGTGGCAAGATCTTGCTAGCAGATTCTGTACGACAATAATTGATGTGCAAAAGAAGTGGCGCTCATTGCAAGTATGTAAGCAAATTATACTTATTTGTTGTATGTTAATAACATATTACAATTTAAAAATACTAGTATTTTTAGAATTATATATATATATATATATATATATATATATAAAATTATATATATTCAATAATTTTATATTCAACATAAATCAATAATTAATTATAATAAATGTATGAGTCATCATTTTTAGGCATCATATAGAAGAGAGAAATTTAAGATAATTCATTCAAAGGAGAGTGAAAAAAAGGTATCATCAAAATGGTTTGCGTATCGTGCAATGACGTTCTTAGGAGAACATTCTAAACCAAGAAGAACTACAAATGTTTCTGAGGTAAAATAAACACATTTACAGTTTACAAATTTAAATAACTTTTAATTTAATAATTTTGTAAATAAAATTAACATTAAATGATGTGACTTGATATTCTATTTTTTAATTTGTGCGTAATTTATTCATTGTAAAATAATAAATAATATTTATTTAATGCTGTTTTTCTCTGGCCACATTTACATTTGGCTATACGCAAAAGTATTGGATTTGACTTGATTATTAGAAAATTAGTTATTTATCATGTATTTTTTTCAATGAGAAGATACTTTACAAATATATCCTTTCTTTTTAAAATAGACTTTTTAAAATAGGACTTTCATAGAAAGTAGCTTCTAGGAAAAATAAAATTAATTGTATTCTATGAATTCTATATTATTTGTTCATTTTATTCTTCTAAAGTTTCTTTTGTCATGTAAATACTTATAGATTACTTATTATTTTCCAAAAAGTTATGTAATTGCTGATAAATTATTTTCATTTTTGTTTTGTTATTAATACAGTATTAAGAATAAATTTATGATTAAAACAAATACTCGATATTAAAGAAAAAAACTTGCAATCACGTTTATTTTCCATAAATATATAAAACTCAACAATGAAAAGTTTCACTATTCACTATAATAATAATAGTTATTACAATAGTAATTCTTGAAATAATGCAACAGAATCTGTATTTAGATTATAATAAAATTAATTATATAGTATTGCTATCACAATTATGTGATTTCTGATAATGTAACTTATAAAAATGAATTATAGATCATTTTTGTATAATGTTCTATAACTATTTTAGACTGATCGGATTATGATTATTATATTTGTGTTTCCCCACTGTTACTGAGCTTAAGCGAATTGTTCGGTTCTTTTATTGTAATCATATTGCAATCAAATTGCAATGGATAGCGAAATTTTTACTGCTATGTAATGATATGAGTTTTTAATAATGTGTAGTTAAGTTATCGGTATTTTCTCGGTGTGCTGATGAAGACTCCGTAAAGTCGAAACGGTTCACATTTTTGTTTTTATCTATAATAGAGTTTTTATTTTTATATTATTTAATTATTAGTTCGTTTAGTTTATATTAACCTTTTTACCCCCTTGTGTTGTTACTATTTTAGATGTCTGAAGCATGTCAACAGGAAGAAAATAGTGACCACAAGAACCATGAAGACATTAATGAAATAGAAGCTGCACAAACGATACTACACACACCAGAAAGAAACTTACGATTACGTAATAATCGACAATTACGTAATATCTCATTAAGAAAAAAATATTTAAAAATATTTCATTCTTCAGACTTAAGTAGCCTGAATGAAAAAAAGATTAATAAAGATAACGAGCTAAATGAAATGTATATTTTAAAGACTGTCGCAGAAAAAGAATCTCAACGAGATGAAAATGAGACTTATGGTGAATACGTAGCGCTGACTTTAAAGAAATTAGATGATTATTCACGCATAATGACCAAACATTACATTAATGAGATTCTTATAAAAGCAGAATTAGGAAAATACAAAGATTCGATTCTTTAAAGATCGCCTACACCTACTATTACCTATTCTACTATTTCACCATCGCTTTCTGTATATTCCTACCCATCTGGGAATATCTCCAATAATGTGATTTCTTCTGACCGAATGTATGGATTACTAGTTGAAGCAATATCATTACAAAATTAGTTAATCATCATTTCAATCATTTCATTTTCTGCAAGCTTCTGTTGGAATATTATGCATTTTACGTATACAAAATTTAGTTGCTTTCTTCAGTTATTTTCATGATTAATTTTAAAATTAATGTCTTAGAAATAAATAAAAAAGTCTTGTTTATTAATATTGATGTAAATTGTTTACAAATTTTCTTGACATAACGTCTGTAAATATTTACAAATTTTTTTTAAATAAAGAAGTGAATTTTTTCATTAAAGAAGCTAGTAGAACTCTTGTACAAAAGTTTTATACAATTTTTTAGATAATTTGTTGACGAAATCTTGAATAAATAGTGCTAGGACTTTAGGAATCTTCACTTGGATTTTATAATTATACTAAGCTTTTATCCAGCAGGAGGAACTTCTAAGGATTTTCTAATTAGTATCTTGCTTGCATATTTTTAAGAAAACAAATTGTAACAATATATTTCAAGTCTTTAAATCCAAAGTTATTTGTGTAAAACTTTTACAGATCTTTCATTACGAAAGTGAATGTAAAAAATTGTACCAACTACGAGAAAATGTAAAAAAATTGTGCACAACACAATGATTTAAATGTTTCACATTAATGTTTCAACAGCCAAGGAATCAAATTGTAATTTTACGTTTAAACATATATATTTTAACATAATTATGGACTTTACAAAATTATATTTTAAGACGAAGAATTTTTAAAGACTGTATACCGTACGTATGTGTATGACAAAACTATGTTCATGCATCAAACATCGACAGTCTGATTAATCAATAGCAGGAAAAATTATAAAAATACCAAAAATTTGTTGCTGTAATATTTTTCATGTTTTGTACAGTATTTTAATTATAGTTATTAGCAATGTCAGAATATCGAATTAAATTACCTGACAATCATAGTCAATGCTTTAACTTATAACTTATTATATTTATCCGTCATACTTTTGTAAATATTTTGTTTATTAAATACATTTATGGATACATATGTAATGCACATTCGATTCGCATTTGAAATTGTTATCCGTGGTTAATTGCCATGAAAAAAAATAGTTTTGTAGCAACATATATGATGTGTTATGTACGCCTATCATGAAACATTAGATTTATATATTTATATACTTTATTTGTGTACTATATAACAATAAATGACGATTTATAAACTACATAACAATAAATAATAAGTTTAATATTTGTAGACTAATTGTTCAAGTATATATATATATATATATATATATATATATATATATATATATCTCTCTCTCTCGAATAGTCGAGATGGTCGATAATGTCTGTGCTCTTCAATTACCCCCGAGTCCACTTGATCATGAAAATTTATCCGGGGCCAGTTGTCTTTAATAGTACCTCGTCGGTGTCTCGGCTCACATTTACGCTCGTTTTTGCTCATCGTAGATGTTTGTTACGAAGTTCACGATTCGTCCTTGCTAGTTGGCCGAGAGCCAACTTTTTTAATTGACCCTCTTTAACAGTACCTTGTCAGTGTATGTGCTAGTCGATTATTTGAAAAAGGGAAAAACGCGTGGAAGTTCTGAAATATACGTGCCAATAATGCTATTCTAGACCGAGCGTTCTCTCAAATAGTCTTCCCACACAGAAACCCGTGAGACTGATATCTTTCGGTAGAGAAACTGCGACGAGATCTGTCTTTCGGTAATATAAGCACCTCTTTTTTTTCAATCAATTATTTTGTTAATAATCGAGATGATATGATCTGAAAGAGACGTCGTCAGAGGAATTAATGATCGAAACGGAATGAAATGGAATGGTTATATTTAAAGTCGAAAGAGACAGAGGCGGCTTTCGCGACAGAGTTGCATGCCCACGGTAAAAATCGTTACACGCAAAATTAAGTGCAAGAGCGTAACGTAAGCACCTTATTCATTGATATAAACAACATATATTCTGCTATAAATGATATGATAATTACATTACGTTACTTAGCGTTATGTATATATGTATATATACATACACACATATGCATACACGAGTGTTTCATCTGTTACGATAGCACAGATATAGATCTGTTTGTTTCATTTGCACTCCATATTACTTTCTGCATTTAAAACAAGATGGATGTTTATTCGGACGTTGAAGAAAGAGAGAGCGACGTGCTCGAGTGCAGAAAGTGCAAGTAAAATGAACGATATCATGCTTTTGTATTTTGTACGTAGCAGTCTTTATTATGTACCAGGAGCGTAATAGTAGGGCTACATTCGCATCCGCTAGCAATTCGTTCCTTTTTCATTTGTTCTTCTATCATAAATTTCTCTATTGACAATGAAATGAGGTATAATTGATCGATGAGATTATTATTATTATATGAGATTATTATTATCATTGTGTTGTGTCGTCGCCATCGCGTTGTTGTTAATGTTGTTGTAAGAAAGTAATTTTATCAAATGTATTATCAAATTAAGTTGGATTTATTTGCATTTTTGGATACTTAATTGTGTTTAGCAATATATTGCTACAATATTTTTTTTTAATTATTTGTAGTATGTGTGAAAGACATCGGGAATCTGAATTTTTTTGCTTGTCAAGAGCAACTGCTTTATCACTAACAATAATCTGTGTGCGTGTATTTACGCGCGCGCGCGCGTAAACACACCCACATTGCACCTTTTAGCAATCAGTTATCCCAGTTATAAGATTTTCCAACGCATGCGCAATTCTCGTATTTTGTGTATACGCAAGTATTTGTGCAGTCGATCGCATAAACTTGTTAAAACTTTCATGATTGAAACTTGTGCAAAGTAGGACAATTCTTAAGATTCTTGGGAAAAGTTTTCATTGCGTCTTTATTACTACATTGCTATCAAAGTCAATTTATGTTAATAAGCACTGTTTCTTAAAGTTTCTTAAAGTATATATTAATATTATTTTTTAAAATTTAAAACGTCAAGCTCCTTTTAAACTGTTATTTTATATTAGTAACTTTTATACTGTTAACTTTTGTATATCATGTAATTATATCAATCAGTTGATAGAATTCGCAGTTTAAATACAATTTGATTGAAAATTGAGATTTTCACATTTGGACGAACTAAGCACTATTTATCTAGGATCCATCGAGAATAGACATGTATTTATAACGAATTTTATCAAAATGTCAGCAAAAACAGAGTTTGCTAATAGAATATGATCATTGACGGAAAGTTAGCAGAATTTGCCATTTTATGATCATTTATATGATATACTCCACTTAAATTCATTAAATAAAGATTCTACTTTTTATAACAATCTGCTAGCACTCTTCGCTTACATAATCCGAATTTGTATATAAGGTTTTATAAGATCGTTTTAAGTTCGATTTTATATGTGTTTAACCCTCCGTTATTTGCAATACATAATAATTATGTTTTCAATTTACAACATTCATTTTAAGTCATTATTTATTAACCTTTAAAATTTTTATATTAAAAAAATTTGTTTCTAATACTTGTATCAATTTCCTTTATGTACTTTAATACCTCTATTAGCCAAGTTAATAAAGGAAAAAATTCTCAAGTACATGTGTTTGAGTTGTACAATCATTTCATTGATCAGATCTCAAGATCACACAAGATCAACTAATAAATATATAGTATATTAGGTTATGAATGAGTGTACAATCGAATGCGTGAAGTTAGTTACTCGATGCCAATCTTAAATGTATTGAATCAACCATTTAAATCGAATGTTCAAATTTAAGCTCGTTGAACAATGAAAAGTACATGCAATAGGAACAGGAAATGAAAAACACATTTTCATTGTGTATCGTTACACAGCTATCCGTAAGATGAATTCTACTGCCTGTGTTATTTCCTATTTACACTTTAAAGATATAACTTACACTTAAAGTTATAAATAAATATACCAAATATTTATACTGTATTATGCTTATTACTGTGAATATTTTAATTCATGATATCAATCTTATTTTGAAAGTAGAATAATTTAATCAATACTCATCTTACTTTCGAAAACTTGCTGAGCATCCAAAAACTTTAAAGAAATTATTGAATGAATGAAGTGATGAACTAAATTTCTTAAATTTCTAAATCGAGTTAGCGTGTAATTAATCGCGAGTGATTGTTATTTACAGCTAGTGCCAAAACCGACAGTAAGGAATCGACGTGCAAGAGCTTGACCAGCGTTTTTTTTATTGATTTAAAATTTATATTCAAGGATTTTCATTCAAAGTGTCTACACGATTCCACGTGATCTAGTGACTTTTTCTCAAGGACACCGGTCGAGTTTTAACGCTTGTGGACGCGGAGCTCCGGCAGGCTAGGTACGCTACTGTACTGCGCTGCTGAGCATGCGTGGAAAAATCCTACGATTTGGGATCACTGCCCCACACTCATTTGCGCACGGTGAATCGTAGGTGTTACTCTTACTACCTACAGGGTTTGCTACATTTATTTCGCGTGCAAAATCGCCGAGCCTTCGCCAAAAATCCATTAATGGTTTCGCCGTGTGTATTTCGCTCGCAAGCCCGCTGTAAATAAAATATGGAGACTCACGAGAGCCGAGCGCAGGAGAGACCGCAGGATGGAGGTAAAAATTTCGTAACTATTCGCCCATTTTAAATTTCGCGTACACACAAAATTTCCATTTTCACACATGTGAAATTTATGAGTTTCCCCAAATGACGGAATTACACGCGATTAACGAGTTACCGCGCATTTTTTTTACGCGATCAACTTGAACGCTGTCGCTTTGTAATAAAGGTAGATTATAGACAACATGGTAGTTAAACGTGTTTTCAAATGAAACTGGACATGAGTTACGTGTACTGTATGGGAAAAAAATCATGATTAACTATCAAAGAGTATGCATTATTTTCACATCTTTTTATATCTTTGCAAATATATTTCTATTTTCTATCTGTTCTTTATTAACAATTTAGAAAATGGCGTTTTTTTCTCACATCAGTAATATTAGATAACACTGCCAGAGTAAAAAAAAATTATTAATTCGATGAATTAAATATTTTCGTTCATAATGATTTATATTTATTAATATAACGTGAATTTAATATAAAAGAATAATGAAGTGTGATTTTAATAAAAGACACAAAAAGTTTTTAATTAAAATATTTTTAAAAAATATAATTTTATTGTATTAATATTAATATTATTTCTCTTATTTATATTGTTATTTAATAAATAATATTTCCTTTTTTTTAATATATATATATATATATATATATATATTTACTTATTTATATTAAATGTATTATAATATTAAGTTTTTTGTCATAATGAGATATTTGAGAGATAAGATAAAATCACAATTTGTTTTTATAGTATATGTCAAATTTAGAGATTGATAATATTTATATCACATAAAATTTTATATTTCATTAGAATGTGGATTTGTGTGGCAAGACTACCTCGATGCCACAAAGAGCGTGGAAGTTCCACAGATCATGTTCCCTCATGTAGAGTTGACATTGCAGAGCAGTATTGAGATAGGCATGTCATTAGAGGTACCAGTGCAAAAAAATAACGATGAAGAGGAACAGTCATACTGGGTAGCTTCTATTGTTATGGCTTGTGGACCCTTATTACGATTGCGTTACTTTGGTGGTGATGATAGATCTTTAGAATTTTGGTTTAACCTTACGAAAGAAGCTGGTCACGAACTTGGTTGGAGTGTGAAAAATAATAAGAAATTAAAACCACCTGATGTTATACTTGAGAGATCACCAGACTGCGTAGACAAATTACATGAATTTCTGACGACGGCACGTACACTCCCAGCTGAGATGTTAACAGGGGTAAGAGACTAATATCTTTAAAAATTTTGCATTTTTAATCAATAATTTAACATAACACTCATCCTTGTTTACAGGATGGCCTAAGTATGGCAGATAGGATAAAACAGGGTATGAAGATTGAGATAAGTGATGTGTTGCATCCATACAAGTTATGGGTAGCCACGGTAAGAATTAGAAGTTATAGAAATCCCTAAGCAAAAGAATAAAAATAGCAAAGCATTTACCTTTGTGTACTAGTAATTCTTGAGTGTAATTGTATAATGTGTCTTAATATTTGATGGTTTCTTTTCCTAGATTGTGGATAACGTTGGAGGGCGCCTTTTATTGAGATATGATACTCCAGATTCTACTCGTGAAGACTTTTGGATATTTTGTACATCCGAGCGTTTACATTCATATGGATTTACATCTAAATCAAATTTCACTTGGTTTTTGGAACCACCTAGTTCAATAATCGATTTACATACATATGAAGAATGGAAAGATTTGTTAGAATCTAAACCGAAAGATAAGTTAGTGGAAGAATTATTCAATAATAATGTAGATCATTCAAAGCATAGTTTTGAAGCTGGGATGAAACTAGAAGCTTTGAATCCAGCAGATCAGATGAAAATTTGTCCTGCTACTGTAATGAAAGTATTTGATGATATATATTTTCTTGTGAATATTGATGTATGTTTAAATGAATCAAATAATACGCTTGTCTCTAATAATTCAGAAAATAATACATGGCTGTGCACTGCAGAATTTCCATATATATTTCCAGTTGGATGGGCGCAAAAAAATAATATTATGTAAGTAATAAATGTAACGCGAATGTTAATCTTAAAATAATTTATTACAATCCGTTAAAGATATACTGTTTCATATAAAATCGTAATATAGAATATGTATATTTTTACAAGCATTGTATATTTTTATACATATTTCTTTTTATTCTTACATTATTTCTCTTTAATCTTAACATTATTTTTCCTGCTAAATCTCGATCTAAATATTGCAGGATAACCCATCCACAAGGTTGGACTTCCAAATCAGAAAATTTTGATTGGAATGAATATTTGGAAGCGTCTCATGCTAGTGCAGCGCCTGAAAACTTATTTTGTGAACGTGCGAGTGCCATTGAGGCAGGCTTTGAATGTGGCATGAGATTGGAAGCTGTTGATCCAGAACATCAACATGTAATATGTGCCGCCCACATTAACAAAATCGTTGACAATCTATTATGGATAAAATTAGATAACTATGACTATTCTCGGCCAGATCATGTAGTCGACATGCATTCCTTACAAATATTTCCTGTCGGATGGTGTGAATCTAATCACTATCCGTTAAAACCTCCACATGACTATATAGAAATTTGTAAAAAATTAGAAACGTCTGTAAAGGAGGAAAAGAAAACTAATGTTTTGGACATACCAATATCTGAACCACGCTCTTCTCTCTGGTGTCCAAAAATATATTTTAATTACCGGTGCTTCACAGGCCCCATGATATCGAAGGGTAAATTAGCGACTCTTCCAAAATCAGTAGGACCTGGACCAGTTATATTGGTCATGCGGGAAGTTTTATCAATGATAGTGTCTGTTGGATATAGGAGTGCTAGAATTTTAAAGGTTTTGCAATGTGATACCAAACCAGATCCTGGGTATCACTTAGAAGTTTTAAAGGCAAAACATAAAAACAACACATATCGTGCGAGTGTGGCCATTGTTACATCGGGGGATATGGTAGCAGATTTTTGCAGAAATATTTGTAAAAAATTAATGGTGTGCCCAAATTTATTTGGTCCATTGCATATATCGGAAAACGAGTGTCCAGATGAGTGTTATAAAACATCAAAAACAAAATTCAGTAAGTAACTGAGTATCTTAAAGAAATTATATATTACATATATGCAAACTTATTGTATTCATGGTATTATATAATGTATAAAATTAATGTATAAAATGCACACATACGTACACTATTGACATTTTCAATTTTCAGCAGCATCGATTGGAACTGGAAAAAGAGGAAAACCAAAAGGATACACGAGTATCATGGTGCAAAAACCGAAACCATGGGGTAGAAGACGTAAAAGGCGACGTGGCAGATGGGCAAATAAACATAAAGACGTTCAGGAAGAATACGATCAAGAAGATGAAATGCCATTTATATCGTTAGATCTGGCGAAGCATATTTCAGAGAACCACATTGAAGAGACATTCGATGGAAGACAACCGCTCTCAGAGATAGATATTATGATACAGAAGGGTTTAGAGAAATCTGACAAATCAGATGACTTTAAAACTGAAATAGCTTCTAGTAATGCTTCAGAAGATTCTGGTAGTTCATTCAACGATAGAAAAGCTAAAGATCGTGAAATGCCCAGTCCTCCAAACTTGAATTCGAAGCAACACTCTACAAGATTCAGTCAAGCTACAGGGATCACTAGAGGGGTTAAAAGAGATTGGGACACAAGCATAGAATCTGATTGTTCTGAGGCAGATGCCGAATATGTGAAAATGCAAAAGACACAACGACGACCAAAGACTCGAAAGCTGGATTCAAATCCGTTATATTGGAGTGTAGATGACGTGTTTCGATATCTCAGAAAAACAAATGACTGCAAAGATCTTGCGTATCGCGTCAAGGAAGAGGTATATATACGTGTATCTTAATTAAAATTAAATTTTCAGTCGCAATTATAACTTATGCTGGTAATATCTCTGTTCATTAGGAAATTGATGGTCTTGCGTTTTTGTTGCTGAATCTTCCCTCCCTTACTCAGCATATGAAACTACGAACGAGTTTAGCCATGAAGCTATGTCGACATGTTGAACAAGTCAAAGTTACATTTTTCCTACGACATATTCACGAAGTTGAGCCTGAGCAATATCAAATTGTTTAATCGACCTGATTAATAAAACCTTCCTCTATTCACAAATATTACACATGTAGCTATTCAGAATTGACAAATTTAAGTAGGATTCAAGATTCTTCGATTAAAAAAACTTTTAAATCTCTTACATCAATATTTATTGCTATTTTATTTTTGTAGAGTATAAGCTAAATTTTTTTTTAAAGCTCAGAGGAAGATTAATGGAAAGTACAAGAATTATGAGTAAAATTTTTTATTAATTTGTATATAGTTATATACGTTCAGCTGTTTTATTTTAAAATGTATAATAAATCTAAAAATATGTAAGAGAATATTTTTCTTCATTTACGAACACATATAATCCCTGAATTTGATCTTTAATTGAATACAGATATTTTTTGTCGGATTTTAAATACATGCAGTGAATTCTGTTTTACTTCGACATATCAAAGAACACCTAATAAATTATATTACTAAATATTTTATTTATCACTATCTTAAAGTCACATAAAAGATGTTTAAAATAACGCTAATGCTTTGTTTTTCACATGCAAATACATAGGAAAATCTTAGATTACATTAAATAGTAATAAAGAGATAACAAATGGAACGAGTTTAATATATAGTTTATTCGAAGGCTGTAAAGGTTAAAATTATGTAGTTTTATACATTCAACCCTTTTAAAAGGTATGCAAGATTCATACTGTTCAATTTCCAATGTACATATGATGTCCGTATTCAATATGATTAGTTTATACACTTAGATGGTCCAACGAAGGACTAAAGATAAAAACCAATCATATTGGATATCGGATATCTAAATCAATGTGAATCCCGCATTACCAATGAATTTTAGATCGGTTTATCCGGTATTAACCGACCATAATCCATTTTTATTTCAAGACCGAAGTAATATCTATAAATAAAGCCTTCGGCACACGATACGATTTTTCGTACTGGATTGCTTACGTGAGCCAATAAGGATGCAGAATTTTAGATCAAGTGACTTAAGCCGACGGCACACGGTACGATTTTTCGTAGTAGATCGCATACGAGTTAGCCACTACGCATGAGAGCGAGAGAAAGCGAGCGTCTTTCGCTCTCTCTCACTCTCGTGCTTAGTGGCTAACTCGTATGCGATCTACTACGAAAACTCGTACCGTGTGCCGTCGGCTTTAAAGCTTAATCCTAATTGGTTCACGTAAGCAATCCAGTACGAAAAATCGTATCGTGTGCCGAAGGCTTAAGCTTTAAGTTACTTGATCTAAAATTCTGCATCCTTATTGGCTCTCGTAAGCAAACCAGTACGAAAAATTGTACCGTGTGCCGCAAGCTTGACTTATAACATTTTAAGATTGTACTTAAAACGGCCTTATATATAAAAACCAATGACGTAAGTCATCAAGACTAGAGTCCTATAATAAGAGAAACGCGATCTTGTTCCTACTCCCTGATTGGTCGATTATAGCCGCCATGTTAGGCCCACAAGATTCACGTAACCGTGTGTTGTTTATATACAATGTAAATAAATGCACACTTGTAATCACGATACAAAAAAAAACTATTTTCACAAACTTTGTGATATTACAGCTACAATATGTGACGTGCTAAAGAAATTTTATTACAATCAAAATAAAGTATATTGTTAGGACTTTCAACCCTCAAAACGAATTTTTGGTGTCAGTTAATAATGTACATTTCTACCAATATAGATTAATTTTCATCTTTACTTACTTTTTCATCTTTTTCTAGTTCTCAGAGTTAGAAAAAGATAATAAGTAAGTGAAACCGAGATTAAAGTTAATCTATATTAGTAAAAACGGACATAAAATACCCATGATTACATATGAAATGCATGAGAGCCCCTTTTTGCAGCTTTAATTGCAAATTTTTCAAAATTGTGACGTAATGGAACGGTGCTTTCCATCTAGCGACACAAGTGTCATTCTATCTTTGTTATTTATGAATGTTAAAAAAAAGCTAGAATGATGCTTGTGTCGACTTGTGTCGCTAGATGGAAAGCACCGGGAGTGTTCAGCGTCCAAAAAATTATAAGAAACGAATAGTCTCGTTCCCGTGTTTTTTTTTTGTTGAACTGTGTAATCAATTGCATTAAAATACCTGGTCGGTAACTCGTTACCGATTCTTCGGTACAGTAGCTAGCGTTACCGACGAGGTGCACCCGGCGCCCTCTCTAGTCTTCTTAGATCAGCGAGGTCGAGACCCAGGGGCACCGAGTGCGGCGGGACGCGTAAGTGCATACATGCACGTACACAGGTAAGGCGTTTACACGCACATTAGCGCGGTACCGTACGGCGAGTTACGTATCCGAGTCGGTGGTTTCCGCAGTGGTTTTTCGATGATGCCCTGGTGATAGCGACGTTCTCGGCACCGTGACCGCGCCACCGAACGCTCAGGATCGGTAAGTCTGCGATTAATCGACGCGTCGCGACGGCGATCGCGGCGAGCAGCGACGTTCAGGACGATCAATGCGATCTCGCGGGTGTGCCCGCTTTTCGCCCTGCCGTTCCCATCCGTTTCTCGCCGCGCCGCGCAGTAGTGGCAAGATTTCACCGTAGATACGGGAGACGATGCCCCCCTGGCGACCGGAACGAGACGCGCCCGTTTCGTCGCGCGACTCGCAAGGATCGTCGGTGATCGTCAGCTCGATTGCGCGTTTCCGCTCGACGAGATCCGCGAAGGACGAGACGAGTGAGGTCATCGCGGCTACGTTGTCAAACGCGACAACGCGGTCTAGTCAGTTGATCGAGTGCACGTATCCTCCCGAGTGATCCCGCGGGCATCGCTGGGAGCGAGCCCGCTTGAGATGCGTATGTGAGAAAATACGCCGCCCCTCTTTTTTTTTTCTCTCTCTTTTTCTCTCTCTTTTCTATCGGCGCCGGGTGCACGCCCATTTTTTTCGCGTCACCATTGGCAACCACTGTCCCACAACATCCCGGCGAATTTGAAAATTTCGGGTAATTGGGTCAGCTTCGATCTCGCGGCTGATCACGCTTTTCAAGCGCACGCGCGTGCCCGTGTGTGTACCTGTGTGGGTGCAATTTTGTGTTTACCGCAATGGCAAAAGCGCCACGGGGTGCACGACCGCGGAGTGACGCATGATTAATTGAGAAAGATCAGACGGTACCACGTTCGTTACCGTGCTCGCCGGATGTGTCGAGTTTCTGCGATTATCGGTGTTTTTCGGAAGGATCCGAGTGCTGTTACAATGATCGAAGGGTTTCTTTAGTCCGATGCTCTCAAAGAATCTCCTTAACCCCTGGAACAATCAACCGTCCATCAAAGTGATGGATCTCGAATTTCTTGTTTTAAATTACGGAGATTTGTTTAACATTCTTTTGTTGGAATTTATGCTGACTTTTGACGAGATAAAAAAATGATTATATGTGCCGATTTATATCTTTCATTAGCCACTCTGATTTCGAACTTTCGATAGTGTGGGATAGGATAATCTAAATCTGTCGGTGTGTATAGGACGTGAAAGTCGGTGATGGCCTTAATAATTTTATGGTTTACCGTAATTTATCTATAAAAATGTACAATAAAATTCTTTTATCTTGGAATTTTTAATAGGTATTTCTTGGAAAAATTTTGTTATACATATAGAAATAATTTTATAAAAAAGAAAGTAAGAATTGTATAAAAATAATTTTTTACTTTATGTGTATCTCTCTTGTTATTTATATTTCATCTCATTCATAGTAACAACTATGACGTAGTATAGTATTTCGATAAAACAATTGAGGAAAGTCGCATTTGTATCATTTTGTTGTCTAAATCATAAGCGTTGTATTAATGAGAGATATTTTTTTCTTCTTAGTGCCAAATAATTTTATCATCTAATGTCTAATTTTATATCTAATAAAATTTTACTTAAAAATGTAGATAACAGGTATTTCCAGAGCAGTAATTCGAAAATGTTACAAAATTATTTATTTTCTATTAATAGAATTGAATATATAACTATGATAAGGGTTTTTATTGAAATATTAAATATCTTTGGAATTATATATAAATCTATAAAAATAATCTATAAAAATCTATAGAAATCTTTTTTCTTTAGTCTAGCAAACTGAAAGCTATGTTTGTGTGTGTTAATTATTTAAATATATATACAGGGTGTCCCATTATAAAACATCCAGTCGAATATTTCGAAAACCAAGCCCGGGAGAGAAAAATTTTTCAGACAAAAGTTATTTGGTTTCGAGGGGCCCATAAGATGATACCATTGGTTTGACCTTGAAGAATTATTTGAAAGTTACATGAAAGTCACCTCAATTTTTTAAAATGGCATCCCCTATTTTTTATTACATATTCTTGTAGCTGACTTCAAGAGCTTTCCAAAACACTATAATAAAGTATTTTTTTATTAAGTATTTTCCGAGTTATAAAGCTTGAAATAATTTCATAATTTTACATAAACTGTAAAATATCTCGTAAAATATTTACTTTTCGATGACCTTACCTCAATACTTTTATGCACAGAATAATGAGAGGAACCAATTGGTGTCAAGAAAACACATAGTTGTTTTTAAGAAAAAATATGCAATTTGTAACTAACAATTACATATTTTTTCTTAAAAACAACTATGTGTTTTCTTTACACCAATTGATTCCTCTCATTATTCTGTGCATAAAAGTATTGAGATAAGGTCATCGAAAAGTAAATATTTTACGAGATATTTTACAGTTTATGTAAAATTAAGAAATTATTTCAAGCTTTATAACTCGGAAAATACTTCATGAAAAAATACTTTATTATAGTGTTTTGGAAAGCTCTCGAGGTCAGCTACAAGAATATGTAATAAAAAATAGGGGATGCCATTTAAAAAAATTGAGGTGACTTTCATGTAACTTTCAAATAATTCTTCAAGGTCAAACCAATGGTATCATCTTATGGGCCCCTCGAAACCAAATAACTTTTGTCTGAAAAATTTTTCTCTCCCGGGCTTGGTTTTCGAAATATTCGACTGGATGTTTTATAATGGGACACCCTGTATATATTTTTTGCAGTAAAGGGATAAAAAAGTTCAATAATTGTGTTCATATATCTATTAGTAAATGTATACGATTACTTAAGGTTTTGGGAATTAAAAAAAATATTTATTATTAAGTAACGTTACTAGAAAACTAATATTTATGTTTGCTAAAACACTATAAAAGCGTGCTAATTGATATAAATTCTTTATGATTGTGATATCTCATTGACGAATGATTAATTAGTTGAATTGCATGCAAGTTGATATCCTTTGACCTTTTTGTTTATTTGAAATAAAGAGACACGAGCATGAACTATGATATAATGTTTAGTAATACGATGTCTAAAATAAACACTCGTCACAAAATAGAGGGAAAAAGTTTCTCAAAGATACAAAGAAAAGTAAAATTTAAAATACGGTTTTTATTTATTTCGACATGCTAAATTAGAATATTACTTTGAATTGTCTGTTCTTTACGTACACTTTTGCTGAATTAAAATAGTATATATTTTGTTATAGTGAAAGAATCAATTGTTTTTTATCATTTTTACTTGTCTAATATTTTACTAATAAAATTGGTACTAGTAAAATTTTATATATATATATATATATATATATATATATGTTATCTGCCTATTTGTTTCGATCTTTGACGCTTTATAACTCGGAAATTATCCATTTTTTGATCTTGTACCCATTAACACTTTTCATCAGGATGTAATAAACTACATTACACTATAATTACCCAATTCGACTGGGATTCATTTTTCATAAGATTTGTGCGGGGTTCTTTCCAATTTTTTTTTAAATAAAAAAAATTGTCTTTTCATATCTTAAAGGAAATTCTAAAGAGCATGTTTTCTTCACATATGTACTGGCCCTTGTCCGTATCTTTCCACTCAGAATAATAGAACCTTTTCACAGTCAGACTAATCACTATTTTGAAAAAGAGAGAGAACATAGTATTAGAGTATATTGATTTATTATTTTAACGAAGGTCCGTCCTTCTCAGACAAAGAATGATTTACTTTAACAAAGAGCCGTCCCTCTCTCTGTTTCGAATGTAAATTCTCTTTAGTTCTTGTCCATCATTCATATTAAACACGACTCGGCATATGAACGTTGCTCTTCAGGTATATCCTAAAGATAGTAAAGAAGGAGAATTTCTCTTGTACTTTAAAATAGATATTATGTCTATAATCTATATCATGTGTATAATGTAAAACTCGAAGAAACAATCTTAGAAGTTTATATCCAAGCGATACGCATCCATCCATATGATATAAAAGCTGTTTATAAATTATTAACATATGTATTTCTGTTTTTTTTATTTTTTAAGATGACTTCGAGTAAACTTCGATTAACTTATTCAGTATTATTCGACTTTTACTTGTACTATTTTTATTAACGTGAATAGAATTATTAATATTTTCTTGTTTAACATGGAAAGAAAGGTTAAAAATTAAAGACGAGAAATTGTATACAATTAGAAATTTTGCTATGAGCGATTATGCTGACTGAGTTAGTCCAAATTTGTCAAAGTTGTCCTTATCTATCATAATTCTGATCAAGAAAAACTTTGTGATACAAGAAATATTATTGTTTTAGCTTTCTAAACACGAAGTGACAATGAGACTTGCTGTGTGTATTGTTTCCACGCTGGTGCTTGGCGCGTCAGCTATAAGTGAGTATAAATAATTTCATCGCCCTAAAATACCCTTCAAATTATGATCGACCATATAACTAAGACTTTTATTCTATTACCACTACGAATTTTGAATCTTACCATTAAAATTGTGATTTTTTTGCTTTCAATTATAGTACGTGTCCCGGATAATGTAGAAGGTGAAACACACTATTATGGAAATCATTTTTCATAATCGTGCTTTCTAGTACAAGCGATCTTTCATTCACGCAAATCCCATTTTGCCACAGAATAAATTCTCTACACGGAGCTGCTATGGTTTTATGTATTCATACATTTACATGTATACACGTACCCATTTATGTGCTCCAGACCATACATTCCTCAATATTTGTACAATTACACCTGTGCATAGATTACCTTTGGCTGTTGAAACAAACATATACATTGGTGGAACATTTAACATAACATATTCTAAATCGTTTCTATGTGAATATTTTATTGTCTTGTATATTTTATATTATTTTACATGTGCAATGCAACATAATTTCAATATATACACAATACAACATAAACAACACGATTCCAATATACAAACTGTAGAATATTATTTCTATTAGATTCTAGATTCGTTATTTTCAAAGTGTCTATATGTATTTGTATATATATTTTTTAAAGAACTTTTTGATTTTCTCCTACCATGTGTTTATCATTCTCTTTAAATCTTCTTAATGTGGTATATTTATTTCAATTAAGTTAATGAGCCGTGACCCTTACCATAATTAAATAAAAAATCATCAACATTATCTATCATAACGGAGTCATTGAACATAAAATAAATCATAAATGTCCTGTTTCTTTTTTAGATTGTGTTTCTTTTTTACTAGTTTATCTTCATTTCAATGACATAATTGTTCTGGATCTAATACATTTTTTGTTTCTTAGTTCAATCACCGCCACGAATATCTAAACAGCCGCCAACGGACGAGCAGCTGTTTCAAGTGGCGCAAGCAAAAGTCAACGAGAATGATAAACCATTTCTAATTGAATGCGAAGCGGAAGGAGAACCAGTCCCAACGTATGTACCTATATTTTCTTTTATTTTTAGAGCTTATTACACGTATGTTTATTACATGTAGAATGTAGAATGTAGAAATATTTTAAAGTCACTTTTTGCTCTGTCTGTTGACATTATTAGATAATGCATACAAGTAGTATCAGGGACATAGCTATTATGTAAATATGACTTGTGACACTTGTCAAGTTGCTCAAGAACGGAAAATGTACTTTCGGAATATCTCATGAAGTTTCATTGCACTTACATCGGGATGATTCATCTCAAGGAAGCCGGTGCAACCGGGCGATCTTAATTACAAAGATGATCTCATAGCTTTAGGATGTGTGAAATAATCACTAATACACGTGTCTTATCTAACCATATGGGCGTTGGCAGAGCTTTTTATAAATGAATAATTAATCTGTAGTATTTTATTTATAAAAAAATACTTAAAAATAAGAGAAAACATTATAAAACTTGTATTATATTCATCATGTTGCATGTTGATGTTAAATCTTGATAATTTATTGTGCGAATATAGATATACAATACTTTTTATTATATTTATTGTGCGTGATTTGATATTATATGCAAGAAAAAATCTTATATCAAGAAATATTATATCAAATAATATTATGTAGGTATCGTTGGATTAAAAATGGAAAGAACTTTGAATGGCCAGCGTATGACGATCGCATTTCTCAGCAACCTGGTAGAGGCACTTTGGTAATCTCAAGACCGAGAGACGAAGACTTAGGACAATACCAATGCTTCGCCGAGAATGAATGGGGCATAGCTACGTCAAATTCGGTATTCGTTCGAAAGGCCGAATTAAATTCGTTCAAGGATGAAAACCCGATAGCTTTAAGCGCGAACGAGGGTTCCCCCTTTAAACTTACCTGTCAACCACCGGATGGCTGGCCTAAGCCGAACGTTTATTGGCTGATTCAGGATAACGCTGGTGGTATCAAATCAATCAATAACTCAAGGATGACTCTTGACCCGGAGGGTAATCTCTGGTTCAGCAATGTCACGAGAAACGACGAGTCGGATGACTTTTACTATGCCTGTGCCGCCACATCTGTGTTCAGAAACGAATACAAAGTAGGCAATAAGGTTTTGCTAAATGTAATTTCTACAGGCGCGTCCTCCGGTCAAAACAAACATCCCCCTGAAAGACAATACGTCACCAGGAAAAATGAGGTTGCTCTACGTGGCAAGAAGGTAGAACTGTACTGCATATTCGGAGGAACGCCCTTGCCGCAGATAGTTTGGAGTAAAAATGGCCAATTAATTAGACCGAGCGATAGAATAACTCAAGGAAATTACGGCAAATCTCTCATCATCAAACATGTCAATTTCGAGGACGAAGGGAAATACACCTGCGAGGCATCGAATGGAGTGGGTGCAGCTCAATCGTATTCTATAAACCTGCAAGTAATGGCTGTACCGTATTTCACTGTTGAACCAGAGTTCGTGAACGCTGCAGAGGACGAGACTGTTGAAATCAGATGCGAGGCCAGTGGAGTGCCTGTTCCAGAGATCAAGTGGATCCATAACGGTAAACCGATATCTGAAGCGCCACCGAATAACAGAAGGAAAGTCACGCCAAATTCTATTATTATTGAGAAGCTGGTGAAAAAGGATACGGGAAATTACGGATGTAACGCTACCAACTCGTTGGGATATGTTTACAAGGACGTATATGTGAACGTGTTGGCGCTCTATCCTGATATCACGCAACCGCCCACGAATTTGAGCACGGTTGATGGCAAAACCATCCGGATTACGTGTCGCGTTTTTGGCGCACCTAAGCCCGAGGTTAAGTGGGTCAGGAATGGGCAGGAATTGACCGGCGGTCGTTACAAGATTTTGGATATAGGCGATTTGGAAATCGAGGATGTGATATTCCTGGATGGTGGTATTTACACGTGCCATGCCTCTAATAAATTTGGCGAGGTGAACGCGTCCGCCAGTTTGGTGGTGAAAGAGCACACTAAAATAACGGATGAGCCGGAGGACTACGAGGTCGCAGCGGGTTCCACTGCTACATTTAGGTAAAATTTTTTAAAGAAATTAAAATTTTGATGGAAGAAAGTAAATCTAAATAATCCATTTATGTAAAATTAGAAGATTTCGCTTAATTTCTTTTCTGTTTGTTTTAGATGCAATGCCGTTGCTGATCCTAGTCTACCTCTGACTATAGACTGGCTGAGCAATGGTGAACCAATAGATTTCGAGATGGAACCGAGATTCGTACGAAGTACCGATTATTCTCTGATGATCACAAAGACGACTGAATTGGATTCTGGTATCTATACATGCGTCGCCCGCACGGATCTCGACGAGGCGAGAGCACAAGCGACGTTGATAGTTCAAGATGTACCTAATGCGCCGAGATTAGTCAGCATCAAATGTATGTCCAAAGTGGCCTTTGTTCAATGGACGCCTATGGGAGATAACAGAGCTCCCATTCTGCGCTATACGATCCAATATAATACCACCTTTACACCGGATGTTTGGGAGATATCCAAAGATCACGTCCCAGCTACGGACCAGACATACGAAATACCTATGTCGCCTTGGGCTAATTACACATTTCGCGTTCTTGCATGGAATAAAATAGGTAAGGAATTCTTGAAAACTAAAGGATTTTAAATGAATTGTAATGATACATATTTTCAATTTAATTCAGATATACGCTTTGCAAGTTGATTCATCATAACTTTATCTTGTTTTCAGAATAATTATGTTAAATTGATATTGTTTTCTTACGCAGGCCCTTCTTTACCATCACCACACAGCGACGTTTGTACCACCGAGCAAGATGTTCCTTACAAAAATCCAGATAATGTGATAGGCAAGGGTACAACGCCACAAAATTTGGTTATTTCATGGACAACCATGCCACAAATAGAACATAATGCTCCCCAGTTTAAATACAGGGTATATTACAAAAGAGATATACCGGGCGAGTTATGGGCTACAGCTGATATATATGATTGGAGGAGAAATAATTATGTTGTAGAAAATCAACCTACTTATCAAAAATACAAAATTAAGGTCGTCGCTTCGAATGCAAAAGGAGAGAGTAAAGCTGCAGCTAATGAAATTATCGGATACTCCGGAGAAGATGGTAATCCATTGATAAACTGATTACTTTTTTCAACTTTATTATTATGATATACTGAGATAAATTATTAACAAATCGACGTTGCTCGTAAAATGCTAAATCGCTATTACAGTACCCCTGCAAGCACCCGGCAATTTTACACTGAATCAAATAAAATCGAGTACAACCGCTGAGTTGTCGTGGAGTCCGGTACCCGAGCACTCAGTAAGGGGCGAATTGCAAGGATATAAGATTCAAACGTGGACGGAGAAGGAGGGTGAGAAAGGAATGCGCGAAATTGATATTCGTGGTAATAAAACACATGCGTTAGTCACGAAGTTTGTTCCATATAGCAAAAATTTCGTGAGAATACTCGCTTACAACGGCAGGTAATAACACTTCGGTTATATGTATGTTATATATATATATTTTTTTTTTTTAATCTTTAAATAATATTTGTTTTGTGCAGATACACCGGTCCTGCGTCCGAGACTTTAAGTTTTGATACGCCGGAAGGAGTACCAGGAACAGTACTGAGTCTAGAAGCATTTCCAATGGGATCCAGTGCATTGTTTCTAGTATGGACGCGGCCCGCGGAACCGAATGGCATTTTAACCGGATATAGAATTTATTATCAGGTTGTGAATGGCACAAAGTTGGGAACGTTACTCGAGAGAAAGCCACATGTTACGGATTCACAAGCTACGAGTGCCAAATTAGCTGCATTAGCGCCTGATACGATATATCGTGTTCATATACGTGCCACAACCAGGATTGGTGAAGGCAATGAGTAAGTATCACATGAGCTACAAGAACAAAGTTAAATATCAATAAAATTTGTAAACATTATTTTACGTATCTTCTATATTAATGTATTTTTGTAGCTATTTTATTGAGCAAAAGACGAGAACATCTCAACGACCTGACATCCCACAATTTACATGGGAAACTGTACCAGTAGAGAATGGATATTCAAACGTAAGAATTATTTGGTTGCCGAATTTGAACGGTAACCCGGGAAGTCATTTCTTTGTCAAGTACAAGTTGAAAGGCGAAACGATATTTTTGATGACAGAACCTGAATTCCAGTCGAATACTATAGAGGTATGTTTACAGTAATGATAAATTTACATGCACATCTTTTTGATATCTAACGGGATCTATCTAATCAGAACTTTCGGGTTTTTTGTGTATTACAGTCTTCGACTATCATGTCTAGATTATGATTAATATCGTTATATTTATTAAAAGTTTACCTTTTGATTTTATCTAATTCACTTTATTACTGTATTTTAATCTTTAAGAGTATTTTAATCTGTATTTTAATCTTTAATCTTTAATAAGATAAATATAATTGTGTAAATACTTGATAAATATAATTATACGCTTATTAAAAATTGTTAAATCATGTCAGGTTCGCGGTCTTCAAAGCGGTGAAGTCTATGTGATGTCAGTTGTCGCTGTCGATGGAGATTACATAAGCGAGAGTGCTCCCCAAGAAGTAGAGACGAGTAGCGAAGGACCCATTATTCAACCAAAGGAAAATGTCGCGACGGCTGGCTGGTTCATAGGTAATAGCTTTTTTTTTCTTTTTTAACAAATTTTTAGATCAATCTTTCCGATGATTGATATAATTGTTATATTTTTGTAGGAATGATGCTAGCAATCGCTATCCTTCTTTTGGTGCTGATAATCGTGTGCGTGATTAAACGAAACCGAGGCGGAAAATACGCGGTGCACGAGCGAGAATTGGCTGCCGGACGTGGAGATTATCCCGATGAGGGTGGATTCCATGAGTATTCGCAACCATTGGATACTAAATCGGCCGGCGGACGAGCGTCCTTAGCGTCTTCTTCTCATCAGGATAAACATCCTGAATCCGACACTGATTCCATGGCGGAGTATGGCGATGGTGATACAGGTAATAGGTTTAGAATTTTATTTGAAATTGTTAAAAATACAGTATTAGAAAAGTCCTTAATATAAAAAAGTATA
Organism: Crematogaster levior; assembly: GCA_901521435.1. NCBI lineage: Eukaryota > Metazoa > Arthropoda > Insecta > Hymenoptera > Formicidae > Crematogaster > Crematogaster levior. Next base: position 16,580 of record CABEGB010000906.1, on the reverse strand, counting down.
TAATTAAAATTATTTGCTGTGCGTGTTCTTCGAATATTAAGTATTAGGACAACTGCGCTTATTTAGCAACTATATATGTACAATCAGATCCATCTAATTTTAAATCACCGAGATTGAGCTCTTGATTCTCAATTTTTCAGCTGCTACTCATATTCTAATAGCACAAAATATTCTGCGCTCAATTCACATATAGAATAGAATCGCGAACCAAGTAAAACAATTGAATATGTTATGTATATTTATAATTTATGCATCGCGAAGCAAAAAAATAATAGAAAAAGCAGCACAAAGGAGAAATTGAATTAGTAGACACGTATAGTAAAATTTTTGAAATGGATTTTGATCACAGAATTATTTCCTAGAAAACACAATAGAAATATAGAAAATAATTAAATAATTTCGTTTGGAATTCATTTCGAAAAGTTCCGAAAAGTAAGACATGAGTGAATTGAGAGTAGAGAAGTTAAAAAAAGGAGTTTGAATAAATTTGACGTTTATAGGACATGTATTATTGTGAATTATTGTTGAATTATTGCAACGTAGACAAATGCACTAAATTTTAATATTTTCGCAATATTTTCGTATAGAGAGCACAATAAGCAAGTCTCATACTTTATGTGAACACAGCTGAGTTTATTTTTTACACTTATTTAAATTTTTATTATAACAAGTGATTGCTTTTCCTTTTTTTATATATTTTGCAGACGCATTTGCATAAGTTGTATTTGTACATTCGTTTATTTTATTTTCAATTTGTCACGTATATTTTGTTATACATTTTATTTGCTTCATCGCTTGGCTCGATACAGAGGGCATGAACGAAGATGGTTCTTTCATTGGTCAGTATGGCCGACACCGTAAGCAGGAACCAAATTCGCAAGCATTTGCCACTCTAGTCTAAGGTAAGTTCAACAAACATTTTTAGTTCTTGAGATGAAACAGTGGAAATGCAAAAAATATAAGTTTCCGAAATGGTTATCATCCACTTTTGCACTTTTACTCACACAATTTTCTATTCTCTTCAATCAATCTTGTATAAAACCAAGACATACATGGGGTGAGAGTTGAAATTTGTCGACCTACAAATTAACCGCTCTCTTGAACATGGAATCACGCACACATCTTTTTAACATTTAAATCGATGAATGCTTCAAGGAACTAATTTGAAAATTAATTTGCTTTTATTATTTGCATAAAACTGCATGTTGATATTTAGAGCAATATTTATTTTATTATTGATTTTAAAATAAAAAAGAATCTGTATATGTATAGCATATGCGTACGGTTATATTTTACGGTTATATATTTTCTACATAAAATAATTTGTTTGTTCTAGGGCGTTTTACGGAGGACGGATCCTTCATTGGACAATACGGACCTAAAGGTAGACCAGAGGAGACACCACCTATTCCGACTGGTACTATGGCCACGTATGTGTAACATCCGCAACTAACTTAATCAAAGCCGCATACAAAATTTTTTTCTCGTTACGGTTAAGGATCCTCTCGATCCTTTGCTATTGCAGCAGCTCTGCTATGCACCTTGCGCTGGGCGCAATGTCCAACACTATACTGCCAATTAGACTCTGAGTTTTGGGTTTTATAGTTTCTGTAGGAATTACATGACTGTACAATCATTCAGAATATTGTAGATCGTCAATATACAACAAATATGATTTTGAGTTTTAATTTAATTAAAATACTACATACATTCCAAATTTTTTAACTAGATTTTTTTAGATATACAATAGTATATGAAAGATAAATTTTTTGTTGTGACGATTTTTTGTTATTTATTTTATATACATTATTGTAAGCGCTGACGATCAACTATCTCTATTTTAATTATAAAACCCAAAAACATTATAGGTGTTTCATAGCGTGCAAGCTATTTATGGAAATAGTACTGTAGAAACTATTCTAGCATTGACCGTAATATCTTTGACAAAGCCAGATTGAATTGGACACTCCGATTGGTGGTATACCAAGGTATACGAATTTTGTGTTGTTCCAAACAAATGCAAAGGAAAGATAACTTTTAAGACTGCATGTATCCAATATTTTATAATATGATTTCTAAATTTTGCGTGTTGGTTTCCAACGTGTATATATTTTAATATAAAGGTTAATAAAATAATTTAGAAATTAATTTTGTTAAAAGTAAATGTTTATTTATATAAGTACCGAATCGACTTTAAAATAGATTGTTTATTAATGCTATTTACGTTATTTATGCTAAAGTAATTTTTTGTTTATTCTTTGCCATTTGAAATTTGTTTTTTCTATTCTATTTTTTAAATTAAATTTTTTGATTTTTCTTGACGTTTGCTGAAAGGAAGACATTTTACGTTGAAACGATTTTAACAGATACAAAAAAATAATAATATTTAAAAACCACTTTAAAATATTTAAAAAAAAGATATTTTCCATAATAGAGCATAAAAACGTTAGACATAAATGTGTAGAAGAAAATTATTTTAAAGAAACTTAAGTATAAATAAACAATAAAGCTGCAAAATTCAATTTTTTTATTACAGTTATGTTGATCAACTATATATTAAAATATATACACACACACACAAGAAATTAAATCTTAATGCCTATTTGACTTATAAATATCTATTACTACTAATGACTTATTTCTAACATGTGATTTGCAATAGTAATCGCTTGCTTTAAATGAAGTAGTGTAATCTTCGTGATAAACCCTGAATTAAAAAAAAATTTCTTAAAATCGATACATTGGAATAGGAAATACAGAAAAGTTTTTGCTGTTTCACACACATAAATAGAATTAAATTGTTGATATTTAAAAAAATGGGTAATACGATGTATGAATGTTGTAATGTTGTAATTAAAATTATCTCTGATGCATTTGTGATTTGAAATAGAGATGACGCAATATATTAGCGAATGTTGCTGCGTATACATGCAATCTTGAAAATGAAGTATCATAAAAAGTGTCGCAATCTGGCTTCGACTGATTTTAACTTTAATCTTATAATGGACGGTTACACTAAGAACCTTTAGCCGCGATCAATTTTTACTCTGCCGAGAAAGGGCCAAATTTAAAACGAATAATAATCTATATAATTATCATCATGCACTTACACTTTCATAATTAACAAACACACTTTACACACACGTGGACGCGTGCATGCGCGAACAATAAGGATATGCGAGAGATAGTAAAGATAGTAAAATATTATTAAAGAGAAGATTGTATATGCACTATAAGTAGGTAACAAAAATCGCAAGGCCTCTATAAGTAACTGTTGCTTTTGTATGTGAAATATGCTTCGACGAAAATCCTTTTATTTTTATGAAAGTTTACTTTGCTTTTTGGTAATTTTATTATAATCCAATAATTATAAGATAATGCTATGATTATTTAATATATGAAGATATTATATATACATACATACATATATATATATATATATATATATATATATAGGAGAGAGAGAGAGGAGAAAAAGAGACATTATATATATATATATAAATTATGAATTATTATGCGAGTAATTCTTAAAAAGACGCGACGATCATAACAGAGCAACTATAATTATTATGCCTTAGTGTATGGGATGTTAAAATTTGTTTAGACCTTTAAGTACAATTTGTACAATTTGTTTAGATAACCGTTAAGTTAATGTAGTCAATGCGATGTACAGGTTGTCTGCAAAAGTGTCGCAAGCAAATATGTCGGGTACAAATATAAAGTGAAACAAAGATAGGTACAAAGTGTATAATATTTATGATACATATGTGCGAAGAATCACGAAGTATAGTATTCTTAAATGATATATCTTATACCGGACAGGATTTTTTCATCATAAATTCTTGTAAATGACGTCCTATACAGAATTATCTTCTAATTGAAATATATTTGTTACGGTCTTTTTTGCCGAACATCCTGTACAAGTGACTTGGACGTCACACGGTTAAGGTTTCTTTCTAATTATTGGGTTGAGTCATAAATCATTTTCACTAAATATCCATCTTTTCAGAATATTCTTTAAATGAGTCATCGTGACCTTTATTTTCTATTAGCAGGTAAACGTTCTTTTTTTCTGTCAACAATATGTGAAGTAGTTAAGTAGATAAGCAGTATCAGAAATCCATCACCCAGTAGTATCAGAGATTTATTATTGAGAGAAAAAAGAAGACATGGTGTGATTTTAAAATGAACAGAATGGAAAACTTAGAAATCCATTCGCCATATGATGCTTTGGGAATTTAAGGAAAAAAAAATGTTACGGCTGAAAGAATATTCAACGACGACAATTGGACTAGTATAGAGTGTTTCTTTCCGAAGAAACGTGATAATTTTAAAAGAGTCAACAGTTTTTTTTGTTTTGACGATTTTACAAAACCGAATAAACAGATCAATATCTTATGTGAAAATAAAGAAAAGAAAATGGGAAGTTTGTGACTCGATCCAATGCATAATATTGACTTATCGTAATAAGAAATAAGCGTTTTTGTATTATTCTATATCCGTTATGATGTTATCGCTTTTTGACGTTAAAAAAAGCTTACGTTAATTAGGTAGAACATAAACTTCTAGACGGTTACCACGATAATCATTGGACAAACGTTGTCATGTTTTTGACCGATGAAACTATTTATGTATTTCACCCGATACTACAATTTGTAGATTTATAGTATACATTACGGTACATATTATCATAAACGAGGAACGTAATAACAGGCGATATTAACGATATGCGAGACAATCTAATATCGCCGGTGAACAATAATAGTACAACTGTGCAATTTCCGAATTTGCAATCGAAACCGCAATTACATATACAAATATTAATCGCATTCTTTCGTATTAATCTTAATGTACGACCATTGAGGCAATAACCGTGACGAAATTGACAAAATGTTTCGAATCTCGATGTCCAAGTCACAACATACATAACACATGCACACGAGTGCGTTTACACATTTTTAGAGTATTTTTCTATTACGCTAGCCTCGATATTTACCGAAATATAGCGAGATTCGTTCATTCTGCACGTTGGACCATCAGTTAAATGCGTTGAGAACTAATGTATACATATATATAAACTTCCAATACTTTCGCACGAGCAACTCGTACTTTCGTACGTTTATTATTCTTTTTTGTATTTCTTTTCTTTTTTTTATAATTTTATACTTTGTATAGAAAATCATTTGCGTTTTTACGCGATTGTATCTATAATAGACGCGCTTTGCGGCAGCTGTCGGTCTTTCGACTGTGTTTCCGAGGTATTTATGTTACCTCAGTGGAGGACGTGAATATCTACTGCTATTCTGCTTGATATTAGATTGCGTTGAACAAGGGAAACGATTCGTGACTTATTAAAGAGTGTTCATTGTATAACGAGTACACGTTACCCTCGAAAAATGTAAAGCCTTGACTCTTTTTATAGCATATTTTATAGCGAATCTCAGTTATTTCGTAATACACAAAGTGTTCATTCGATTAGCTCAATCGCGATCATATTATATTCTACGTCGTGTTGTCTTAAGCAATAGTGGAACAAGCGAGATAGTCCCATCAAGTCATTGACAATTAACGCTCCTATTAATATTTCTCTCAATCTTCTGACTTCAATATTTGCCGAACATCTGTTACTTAAACTATGATCGCGACTGCTATAAGAAAAGTCAACGCAGGAACGATGAATCTCAATGACGTGATCCAAACGTGTGCTCGTTTACCGTGCGAATCCTTCATTGTATATTATTCTGATATTAATATGCCGATGTGTTTTTCACCGTTTATATATATTATATATGCAGCTATGGAGAGCGCATTCGTACATTCTCGCATCGGCATCACGCGTTTTTAGATAATTTTTCTACGAAATAAAAAAAGAACCAGTAAAAGACAGTCTAGAGATATGGATGATGTGCAGGGCTGTCCATTCATTCGTGAACGCTTTGAACGATCAAACTCATCAAAAATCACTTACGCGGAAGCTACAGGCAATACAAAGAGGCATGAATGGCCTAACTTTCATCTTGAACATTTTCATTCGCACGCAAGAGAGTTAGCGTATAATCGGATGGGCCATCCTGTACTGAATCTCTTTATCTTCTCCTCTTGAAATAGCGAGTATCCGAGATACCATTACGTTGTATGATAATTAAACGGATAATTGTCTTAATCTTTATCTTTAAGTTACTCATTCACAAATGCGATCGTATTGATCCCAATATTTGCCCGCATAACTCCCATGTCAGTAAAATAAGAAAAGAGAATAAAAAAACAAAAACAAACGAAATTCACAAAAATGAGTACGATAGTTCTCTCCACCCGTCCAATAATTCCAAACCGGTGGTGATTACGATTTGTCATTCCCATCCGATAATAAAATACAGGTTGTCACAAGTGCATTCACAGTTATTAAAATTATTTTAAAGTTATTAACCATTACTACACAGTTGGAAAATTTGTGTTTTCTTGTCTCTTCTTTAAAAATGTGCCGGTTAAAATTTTTCTGTTGAATATTTAACACATTCATATGTTAATTTAACATATTGCTATGTAAATTAAACTCAAGTGTTAAATTATCAAGTAAAAGAAAGTATAAATATAACATAATGTGCACCTATTTTTAATTTTACACAATAAATTTGTTCTGTATTATTAGTGACACAACACACACAACACACAGAATTTATCCGTAAAAATTTAAAGAAAAAAATGTTGATTTTATTCTATAATACAAGTGAGAGTGAGTGCAGAACATCATTCGTTGCTGATAGTCATTTGTTTGACGTAATTTCTGCATGCTCAACGTGTTATTCTCTATTAGTCTCTGTAGAATGTCAGAGCATACAAAAATCTGCTTTATTTTGTTAAGTATATATCAAGTGTATTCATTTTAAGAAAGTATATATACTATTAATAATTACTATTATATTTTAACGAACCTTTGGTGACAATTATATGGATTAAGAACGCTCTCTGTCTAGCTTTCTATTCTTACTTATGCTGTTTCGAGTAGTTTATGCATTTGATATAGTCTTTATAATGTTCTGTAATTTTAATCTTACCATTTAACATTATTATCATGTTAAATTAACATTATTTTCTCGTTAAATTATAAAAATTTACATTAATATAAGAGTAATGTTAATTTTACATATTTTTTAAATCAAATTTATGCGGACTGTTTGGGATATCTGTTAAATTTAACATAAATTTTCCAACTGTGTAGTTATAGTAAAAAGAAAGAATTTAATTCAATTTTGCATTTCAAATGTTTTATTAGATATTTTGAAAGAATAATTTTTAATTATATAATTTTAAACACATTTGCGAAACATTATTACAATATGTTTCAATATATTTCAATATATTATACAAACTTATATTATGTGTATATACATAATATTTAAAACATTGAAGAGAGCAAAATTGCTAGAGTGAACCAAGCTAGTGTTATTGTTTTATATATATATATATTATTGGGTGTGTGTGTGTGTGTGTGTGTGTGTGTGTGTGTGTGTGTGTGTGTGTGTGTGTATCATTTAAATAAATATCAATAAAATGTTAAATGATTTGATCGTTTAACATTAATAGATTGGTTTGAACAAGGTCATCTTTATTGCTCAGATAAAGAATGGTAAATTCGAAATACAAGTTGCTATTAGTCACATAAGTACAAACTAATAACGATTTGTATTTCGAATTCGTTGATCTTTGTTTTGCACTGAAGGTGACCTCATTGTAAGTCAAAATATTTGACATTTTATTGATAACATTTTATTTAAATGACAGTATATATTTAACAATAACAATAATTTGATTCCATATATTCCATTTACTCCCTTTAGTTTTAATCTATTGAACCTTAAATAATTTGTTAATATATATTTATTAATATATTTATTACATTTTATATATATTTATACATATTATATTTATATTATTATTAATATTATTATTAATTTATAGTTATTATATTATTTTATATTATTAATATACTTACATTATACAGGGTGACCCATTTTAACTTAGGCAGCCAAATAACTCGAAAAATAAGCACACTACGAAAAAATGTTTAGAATCAAAATTTCGTCATTTCGAGGGGGACGTACAATGACGTTAAAATCAGCCCCCCCACCCCTCCCCCTGGGCGGTGAGGGGGGGCAAGTTTGAAATCTTAAATGGGAACCCCTATTTTTTATTGCATATTCGGAATCTTTGGCTAAAAACACATACAATTTGTCTGAAACATTTTTCTCGATTCATGATAGATGGCGCTGTAATCGACGAAATTCAATTTCTTCGATTTCTCTTACTGAGAACCCATGCTTACGATTCTGCAATAAATTAACAATAAAAATACTACGTTTTCATTGTTAATACTCGAAATTAGTCTTAAAACAAACTTCTCATTATTTTTTATTACTCATTAATTACTTCTCAAGAAACTGCTTTTAGCGTAACCTGCCCTTTAGGCAACTTGAATGGTCCGAAGTACCGAGACATTTTGGACTTTCCATCTGATGGAGTTCCTCTAAGTATCCCTCCAAAATTTTGTCCATTTAGTGCCAAAGTCACAAGTGTTTATGTATTTTTTTAACATTTATACTCTGATAAAATTCTGGTAAAATGGCAAATTATGAGCAGGAGCACCATCTTGTTGATACCATAAATTTAGTCTAACTGCAAGGGGAACATTCTCTAGGTATGCTGGCAAATCATTTTCGAGGAATTCTAAATACATTGGACTATTAATTGGACGTTCAAAAAAATGAGGTCCAATGACTTGGCCATTGCAAATGCCTACCCATACATATAAACTCCAACGATGTTGATTAAGCACCTCACGATACCAATGTGGATTTTCTGGTGACCAATAGTGGCAATTATGCCTATTGAGACTACCATTGCTGATGAATGTTGCTTCATCACTGAAACAAACATTACTAAAAAAATCTGGATTCTGATCTAACATCTCAAGAGCCCATCTACAAAATTGTACTCTGAGTACGCAGTCGGCCTCACTTAATTCCTGTACGAGAGTAATATGATACGGATGGTAATTGACTGATCGTAACAATCTATGTGCCGTAGTTTGAGGGATTCCCAGTTCTCGTTCTATTTGACGGGTACTAATATGGGGATTTTGATGAACCATAGCCAAAACTGCGAGCAATCTAGGGTCATTATTATTATGAAGTCTATTCCTTCGCCTTTCGCGATGAAGTGGATTATTACGAGATCTCCTTTCAATGTTTATAATTTGTTGATCAGTAGGATGGCGGCGATTTGGGAATCGCTCCGCATAAGTACGGGCAGTAAGTCTGTAATTTCTACCACATTCACCAAAGGTTATAAGAATATCGACTACTTCTGTAGGCGTATAATTTGCCATTTTACCAGAATTTTATCAGAGTACAAATGTTAAAAAAATACATAAACACTTGTGACTTTGGCACTAAATGGACAAAATTTTGGAGGGATACTTAGAGGAACTCCATCAGATGGAAAGTCCAAAATGTCTCGGTACTTCGGACCATTCAAGTTGCCTAAAGGGCAGGTTACGCTAAAAGCAGTTTCTTGAGAAGTAATTAATGAGTAATAAAAAATAATGAGAAGTTTGTTTTAAGACTAATTTCGAGTATTAACAATGAAAACGTAGTATTTTTATTGTTAATTTATTGCAGAATCGTAAGCATGGGTTCTCAGTAAGAGAAATCGAAGAAATTGAATTTCGTCGATTACAGCGCCATCTATCATGAATCGAGAAAAATGTTTCAGACAAATTGTATGTGTTTTTAGCCAAAGATTCCGAATATGCAATAAAAAATAGGGGTTCCCATTTAAGATTTCAAACTTGCCCCCCTCACCGCCCAGAGGGAGGGGTGGGGGGGCTGATTTTAACGTCATTGTATCCCCCTCGAAATGACGAAATTTTGATTCTAAACATTTTTTCGTAGTGTGCTTATTTTTCGAGTTATTTGGCTGCCTAAGTTAAAATGGGTCACCCTATATATATAGGGTGTAAAAAAATTAGACCGACAAACTTTGAGGGGAAATAGAGGACATAAAAACAAACATATTTTGTTAATAATATTTTTCTCTACGACGCTTCGTTTTAATATTACAAGGTACAAAATAGGAATTTTATGATTTTAACAAAAAACAAACACATAAGTGGAAAAATTAAATTTATTTTAATTACACATATTTAATCTTCAAAAAACAATTAACAAAAGAACGGAACAAAAATGCGCAAATAATTAGCTCAATTTATAATAAATGTTCAAAAATTCCTCCATTTGTTTCAACACAAAAATGACAACGTCGAAATTCGGATTAACGATTCTGTTTCTGTTTCAATGCTTCATCGATAAGAGTTTTAAAAATTAAAGATATAAAAATAAAGTAAAAGTAAATACAAAATACCCTTGTGAAGCACGCTTCATTAATTGTAAACAGTATTGAGGGCAAACAGCCCGACAAAAACAGTACGTGCAATCCACGTTATAACGTGGATTCCACGTACTGTTTTTATCGGGAGAGGACTTCAACATAAACATTTTTTGTTAATATTTCTCTCTACGATATTTCGTTTTGGTCTTAGTCTATGTAGTATTTATTCAAACGCTCAATGGAGCAGAAGTCTTCAATATCTTACTAAATTTGATATGATTTGTTTATCATTATGGAGCGATATACTTGGATTGAATTGAGTGACATGCATCTTACTTATGGAGCAGCTAATTGCAATGGACGGGCAGCACAGAGACTTTATCAACAATGATATCCTGGTCGCCGCATTCCACATCATTCCATTTTTGAATCCATTCATCGACATTTGCGAGAGAATGGTTCTTTTAGAAGATCGAATGGACAAGGACGACGACGTTCAGTGAGAACTCTGCGATTTGAAGAGCAAGTTTTGGCAGAAATAGAAAACAATCCTTCCACTAGTACACGTGCAATTGCATTTAACATTGGAACAAGTAATATGAATGTATGGAATGTTCTTCGTGAACAATTATTACATCCATTTCATCGGCAAGGTGTACAAAGTTTAACATTTGAAGACTATCCACGACGTTTAGAATTTGCGCGATGGTATTTGCAGCAGTGCGAAACAAACCCCGAATTTTCTTCTTTAGTACTATTTACTGACGAAGCAAGTTTTACAAGAACAGGCATGTTTAACACTCACAACTCTCACGTTTGGAGTCAGGATAATACTCATGCTACATTTATTCGATCACATCAAACGGAATTTACGGTTAATGTATGGGCAGGTATTATTAATAACTTCCTTATCGGGCCGTACATTTTACCTTTAAGACTGAATGGCAATATTTATCGTATTTTTCTCGAGGAAGTGTTACCAGAACTCATGGAAGACGTGCCACTTGTCACAAAAAGGCAAATGTGGTTCCAACATGATGGAGCACCTGCCCATTTTAGTGCTATTGTGCGCAATTACTTGGACCAAAGATTTAATGAGCGCTGAATAGGCCGAGGAGGTCCTATCGCATGGCCTCCCCGGTCACCAGATTTATCTTCGCTTAACTTTTTTTTATGGGGGCACATGAAAACTCTCATTTATGAGACACCGATTGAAACAGAAGAAGAATTAGTAGCCCGAATTACTGCTGCAGCATATCACGTTCAAAATATTCCTGCAGTCTTCGAACGTGTGAGAGAATCAATGTTTCGACGTTGTCATTTTTGTGTTGAAACAAATGGAGGAATTTTTGAACATTTATTATAAATTGAGCTAATTATTTGCGCATTTTTGTTCCGTTCTTTTGTTAATTGTTTTTTGAAGATTAAATATGTGTAATTGAAATAAATTTAATTTTTCCACTTATGTGTTTGTTTTTTGTTAAAATCATAAAATTCCTATTTTGTAATATTAAAACGAAGCGTCGTAGAGAAAAATATTATTAACAAAATATGTTTGTTTTTATGTCCTCTATTTCCCCTCAAAGTTTGTCGGTCTAATTTTTTTACACCCTGTATATATATATATATATATATATATATTTTATAACATACAATTTGAAATTCATTGTGTCATTTGTACTTCTCGCTTTACTTTTATAAAAAGTTCAGGCAGAACCAACTCTTTCAAGTTTATTTATCTACTCTCGAGAACAATTACATTATTCTTAAAAATAGATCAATCGTCAGGTTTAATTCCACTAAGCGAACACAGAAATCAAGCAAGATGTGACCGATAATGCGATTATGCTGGACAGGTTTTTTGTGTCCGTGTTCTCGATCTGTGAGCCATGGGTTCTTTCTTCTTCTCCTTCGTCGCGGTTACAGACGAATAAAGGATCGAGGGAGAATAAAGGGAGGTACAAACCGAGCAGCATCCACAGAAATATAACTGCTCTAACAAACACATGCATCGAACGGTAACTTTTCGATCGTTCGGCAACCAGCTGTAGTATCGGACAAAGGTATCTTACAGTTTGAAAATCCACCCGATTGTCCGAGATTTAATACGAGAATTCCGCAAGACCAAAAAATTTTGAATAAAGATACGCTCTTCTCTACCCAACAAAAATCATAAAAAATAATAAATATAAAAAAATAGAAATAAAAAATATAAAAATAATGTGAAAATAAAAATATGTTGAATGAAATGATTATTCTACAATTCTTTCATGAGGGGGATGGTTACATTTCTGGTTGGCGCTATTGCGAATCTTGATTTTACATGTATCTACGAGCAAGCTTTGAAAAAAAGTATAATTTTTATTTTTTTAAAATTGATTGAAGAATTCGTATTTCAAGGGAAGCGCGTTCGGTGAGACTCTTCCTGGCGTAGCCATGAAAAATGTTTCGAGGGTAATCTCGAAGATATCTGCCATCCGCGGAGAGTCCACGATGATAAAACGTACAATTGATTTCCGATCCCATACGCATTATACATGGGCTTGCGAACTGGAAAGAGCGACGAGCTATAAGAGCGTCCGCGAGCCAGGCTGGCAGAGGCAGGCAGCGCCGGTTTATTCCTGATCGAATGTTTTTGCACGGCCGCCGCAATCCTAATTGAATTCGCTGTCGGCCGCTCTCGCGGAGCCGCACCGAGAGCGTAGAATTACGCGCCGTATATATACGAATTTATGTTGCGTCAGATAATTGCGCGACGGGTAGGCGGGCGAAAGCGAGAAATAGCAGCACCATTCGAAATTCATCCTCCTCTCCTTCGCAGAAGTGACGAAAATGTCTTTGGATTTGCGCGAATCGAAAGGATGACTTGAAGATACCAGGATACGTCTTAGAATTAGAGATTCTTTTGAGCTAGACCCTTCCACTGATGTGATGATTTGCAAGGATGATATCGAACGTTTCATGAAGATAAAATTACCTAAAAATGTATCTGCGCGATATCATTTTGCTTGATGTGGAAGCTCACAATATCCTGTCAATATGTTTCTTCATATGATTGATTTGATTTAAGGACGAATGAAAATTAGTGGTTTAATTTACCAATTTAATTTTTTTTTTATAGAAGAGAAGTGAAAATATCCCAGCAAACACCAATTAACAGTAATATATATCATATTTATATGAATATACATCAATTATAACATCAATGTTATAATTTCCCACTCAACAATAAATGCAATATAACGCGTTATATCACGATTACATTGGTGAATGGGAAATTATAACATTGATGTTATGTTAAGGTGGATTCACTTGCAACTTTGATAGGATGCAGGGATAGGAGATAAAAATGAATGCTTAAAACTTCAAGGTAAGTTATCGATCTTCAAATCTCATTCGACCTCATTCGAAATAAAGAGTAATCAATCGATGAAAATCAACATTTACACGGGATTACATATCATGTCATTATTGGTGAATATTATTGGTTACAAGCGACAGAAGTCATCGGGAAAGAGTTATGATATAAAATTCGATCTGCTGAACATGATTTCGTCGAGAAAATCGCATGTTATCGACCTTACAAAAAAGATATTCAGTTGCAAATAGTATATGTGATTGTATTACATAACACAAGATGCAATTTGGCAACGTTGCACTCCTCTATGATTTCCATTATCTTGCTAGGTTTAAAATCTACATCCGGATAAATAAAAAAAAAATAATAAATTTTTTTGTAGCGTTTTTTGCTATAATCGGATATTGGGTCTTTTATTATCTAAATAATATGAATGCAATAGTTTTCCGTCTAAGATTCTCTTTCTATGATCAAAAAACTAGGAACCCTGCGGCCCGCTGCGGTGAATCCACTTTAATATTAGTTGGTGGTTTTGCTGGGATGTTTTTAAATTCCTCCGATTCGAAAGAACTAACTAGAAGATACGTCTTAGAACACATCCTAAGCGTTTCGTAAATTGTTTTATACAATATACGGTATGACAATTCTCAAAGACGTCGAATGTTTCACAGGTAGGACTGTGGATTTGTTGGGTTTCGAAAATTTGTGATGTTTCGGGATTCTTTGGAATATTTACGATCGTACCGCACGTCGTTGGAAGAAAAACGAAGCAGGAAGAGATGAAAGAGATGGGAGAGAACCCTCAGCCACGGATAGGATAACAATGGACCACTTGTTAAGTAGCCCATCCCTCGACACTGGGAATACAACGGATACTATTGGTTATTCATTGGAGCTTCTCCAGCTTTCTCGGCAGATCAGTCTAGAAATAGATCTGATGCAGTTATTTCTGATTATCGACGAATGCAAACTTTATTATCAATCTCGGAAAACTGTTGCTTCGGTTCGCGAATCGCTCACGTGTACACGCTGCAAATGGAATTCTGGAATCAGTGAGTTCGTGGTAACGTTATCGAATGTAACGACAGTAGAAATAGAGAATAGACATAAATTTAAAACATCCTGGAATAATTAAGAAAAGTGCACAAAATAAAGGCAACATTGTACACGTTAAAGAAAACGCTTTCGCCTATCTCGATTATATTCAGTTTTCAAGTTTATACATCAGTTCCTAATTTTTTCCCCCCTTTTTTTAAATCTTTTGCAGGAACTCATAGCAACAATTTTACGCGTCGAGCAGAATAATGATGCGAGCGTGTGATGTGGCGAATTTACAACACGGAAGTAAAATTCAATTGTCGACAAGATATAAAGAATAAGAGAGGGGGACAACGCAAGAGATCAGCAGGAGAGATGGCAGAGAACCGGCATGATCGGAAGAAGGGAAAAAACTGGTTCTTTCCGTCAAGATTTCTTATCACCGCTTTAGTTAAATCAAATTTCGATTTCCGTGTATCTATCCGTGTGCAACTCTTGACAAAAGCGACTTTTTTTTAATGGTTGGTTACGAGTTAAAGATTAAAAGAAAATTAGTTTTTTTTCGTGGCAAATTAATCTATAGGTGCGGATAGTTATGAGAAATATGTAAGCGTGATTTCATAAATATCTTCCTCCAATTCGATTAATCGCGAGGAAGACAGGAAGCAAATGAGGAAATCAGGTAGATGTGTATTTAGAAGAATAAGAAGGAAAAATGCCAAGTCGGAAAATTGTAAAAATTGTTATAATTTAATCGATTCCAAATAAATGTTATATTTTTTAAATTGTAAATAGCTCAAAAATTCGTATATTAACTAAATATATGAATTAATAAATTAAAAGAAAGTTATATAGATTGAATACTTTCCAACACAGAATATTTCAGTAATATTACAGCAATCCTGTAAGATTCTTGCAGTATAACAGGAATGTTACAATATTACTAGAATATTGTATGTTGGCTAGGTTTAAATATTTCGTATCAGAGATTACTGGATTAATGTTTGAGATAAATATTTACTTTCGTACTAGTTACTTTCATTCTTTGTTTCTCACATATTTATCCAGGTAGCAAGCTGATGTTGTTTTATCGAAATGATATACAAAAGTAGATGTAGGGTAGATACAAAAGTATAATAAACTGTATCTTCATTAATCTTGTCAATTAACTACTATAAAACGATAATGATATATAATGTTAACTGTGTAAAATTTAATTTTAGTAGATTTTGCAAAGTTTAATAAAATTAGTATATGTCAAAGTCGATAGAGTCCGTTTTAGACAATTTGTAGTTCGCGTTGGAATTCAGAATAGAATCGCATATATACTTACATATAATTTATAATTAGAATATATATTTATAATTTTATATATCATCATGTACAAAAAACATTTAAGGAATAAAAAAACGTAAACATTCAAAATACATATTGAAATACACATATTCATCGAAATTCAACGGCACATCAAAATATAAATAGTATTCTATTTTTAATTCTGTCGCAAATTATAGATTGTCTAAACCCAACTTAAGACAATAAAATAAAAAGCACATGGTGGTGCAAGTGAGTAAGCGAGCGAGCGAAAGAGAGAGAGAGAGAGAGTGGCAAACACATTTTACACGCAGCCTTAACTCGTGGCGCGTCGCTCACGCTCCCCAGCGTGCCCCGGGTCCGTCTCCGAGATCTCTATCTCGCTCCACGGAGAGTCTTGCTACTCGCTCCGTGTGCCTCGACTCTCATTGACTTGAGAGTCAGTCAGTCAGTCAGTCAGTTCGCCGGAGCGACGCGGTTCGCT